>JAKTSC010000034.1:0-117380 GCA_030580015.1 Lachancea waltii | reverse complement strand
CTGACATTATGCAATTTGTACTATCACACATGGATAGACGGTCTAGATCTGACATGAATACCAAACAAATTAACACCCCGCTCTCTTTAACATCGCCATATCAACCAAACTGAGGGTACATATATACCCTATTATTTTATGAGAGATTGGAATCTGATTCAATTCTTGAGAATAATAACCTGTAAAAAAGCACTCTGCACAGCAACATTCGGCAACAGATACTTGATCAACTCATATTAATAACGATAAAAAAATGTAGAAATAAATCTAATCATTTCGAAAGGTTAACTAGAAAACCTAAACCACAAATGAGGAAAGGCATAATATCAATCACTACTGAATCACTGTCACAAACATGCGTATATCACTCTTTTCCTCTTTTCTTTCTCTTCATACTCTCATTCCCTCTCTCAATATATATATATACACGTGATCTAAGCTATTTTAAACAACAGGGACCTATATCACCATGAACGACACCATTTCAGGTCGCTCTTACCGGCCGCCCTGCGCGAGCAATAACAAACAATATCTCGAACTCAGCCTGTATTTGACTCTTGTTCGACACATAGTTCAACAACATCAGCTTCAATGGATAATTTTCACGATGTTTGGGATACGCAAGCGTTGTATCAAGAAGAAGTGCGGGGCTGTGACACTTGCACCGAGCAATGCAACATGCCAGCCCAAGGAATTGTATGTGGCCCCACACTTCGTTTTGTAGGGGTAGATTACACCAAGAATTTGTACCGTGGCAGTCTTTTACTGATTTGCAAAGATTCAGAGGTTCCACAAGTGAGCTTTGCTGCCGGTGCTAGCCTTGACGACAATGCCAATGAGACTCTTGGCGCATCTCTAAACAAAGGAACGTTTCCTTCGACATTGTTCTACAAAGAACAGGACCTCAAGTTTTACAGGTACACCATTGAGTTCACCATGCAGGACCACGAGCAGCTGGTCAAATACGCAATTGACGGTGAACACAAACCTCATTTTCGTTTTTTCGTGCCCTCCAAAACCGTCAATTTCAACACCATCTCTTATAGCTGCAATGGGTTTTCACTTTCGGTAGACACTACCAAGTTTAAGGGCTCGATGTGGTTCGATATTTTGAATAAGCATGCTAAGACTCATTACCACGTAATGCTTGGCGGAGGTGACCAAATTTACTCTGACGGCATCAAGCTCTACTGCGACAAATTCAATGAGTGGCTAACAGAGAAGCATGCCGCGACCAAATACAAAGCTAAGCTTACTCCCGAATTTCGAGCTGATCTCGACAAATTCTATTTGAAGCAGTATCTTGAATGGTATGGGTATGGCTATTGGAAAGGCAGTACGCCGCAATCCCAAACTACACAAAAATGTTTCCCAATTGCCATGGCTTCTATTCCGTCCATTAATATCTGGGACGACCATGATATCATCGATGGCTTCGGATCTTATTCCCACAGCTTTATGAAAACCGAAGTATTCAGCGGTGTCGGCAAGTCCGCATACAAGTATTACATGATATTCCAGCACCACGTATCGGTAGATGAGAAAGAAGCATATTTGGATGATCCCTCATGGCTTCTGGGTCATAAGGACAGTGATTATATTGGCGAAAAATCTCATTCAGTGTTCACGAGAATCGGCCCCACTTGGGGAATGCTGGGTCTAGACTGCAGAACGGAAAGAAAGCTCAAGCAGATTCTTACTTGGGAAACATACGCGCTGGTATTTGAGCGACTGGAAAAAGAAATAGCCAAGAATAAGATGGATCATCTCATGGTGATGTTGGGTGTACCAATTGCCTACCCAAGGTTGGTGTGGTTAGAATGGATTTTCTCGTCCAAGTTTCTGGCACCAATAAAATATTTATCCAAGAAAGGCTTCATTCCTGGTAGTCTAGTGAATGACTTCAATGGTGACGTAGAATTGCTGGATGATCTCAACGATCATTGGTGTGCTCGTCACCACAAAAAGGAGAGAAACTTCTTGATTGCCAAACTGCAAGATTTTGGCGCCAAGCATGGTGTTCGTATCACAATTCTCTCAGGTGATGTGCATTTGACTTCCGTGGGTCGTTTCCGCTCAAAAATCCATTCTCATTCGTTGGCCGGGGCCGACGAAGGCGAAGTAAAGCGCGTTTTGGGCGAACCCGAAAACGACGTCAGACTCATGTTCAACGTCATTTCAAGCGCTGTTGTCAACACACCTCCGCCCACTGCGATGAGTGGACTGTTGCAAAAGAGGTCCGGTATACATCATTTTGACAAGGAAACAGACGAAGATGTAGTACCACTCTTCAAGACGGACGTGGACGGCTCCGACAGGGCCTACTATTCTTTCATGAACCGTAGAAACTGGTCCGACCTCCTGCCAGTCGAAAACGTACTGAAGAACAGTTATTTGCGTAAGATGTACAACGTGGCGGTAGGTGACCAATGCGTGCCAGGGGTCGTAGCAGAGACAGGATTGGCCAAATCCAGCGGTGTCAGTGACTCATCTGGTGAAAAACAAGATGTTTCCTACCCTGTCACGGACAAGGGCCTTATTGCCACTATTCATGCAGAGAAAAATGCTCTCGGAGTTGAATCTCAATCCGAGGGCTACTCTGTCGTCATTCCTGAACTGCGTAAGAGCAACGTTACGCTATCTCACAAAGGAATTAAACATCTGGACTTGGGTGACGCTTGATGTGGTTTGCCTAGTCCCGAGCTAAGCTCGTTATTATATGTGTCAGAGGGCTTCGCAGCAGACCCTCAGCGGCCGGAAGTGGTGAGACAATCCGCATCACTCGAACAATGTGTATTATAATACAGTAATATCCAGAGAACGCAGGAGCTAGAAGTGTGTCTGGCAGACATTTTTTTCTTCAATACTCTTTATAAGTTGAGCAAAGCTCTGTCGTACAAATAACGCATTCCCGTGGCCTCACTTTCGGAAGGCAAGTTTACAAAAAAGCATATAGCCGGAAATGTGGAGCGCTCGTTACAAGAACGAATCCCAGATCTCCCGGCTCAACCTCTCAAGTGAGTGGACGAAGCGAGCCAATTAATCAATTAACACCTATAATAATCCACATCACACCCTACGAATAGATATTTGAGAAAGAATAATCTTATAACCAATGTTGTTATTTAATAAACAGCTAACAGGGAAGTAGAAAAAAGAACGAGCCAGGTAGTATTGGTATGATACCTATGGCAGTCAATAATATCTCCAATTTGAAACTAGTGGGAGCATTGATTCTGAAATTTGAACGCACGTGACTATTGGGGGGCATTTTTTTTTTTTCTCGTATTGTTCAAAAGAGCCAAGGAAACAGGCTCGAATCCTGATATAAAGCAGCGCAAATCATCCCACTTCTCTCACAAGACTGGACTCTCCACGCTAGGCTATCCGAAGCCATAATAAGGGCTAATTGTGCGATACTTAAAAAAGCACTTTTCACGGAATTCAACATTCGTATAAGATGCGATATTTGCCCTATTCCGGTATCATCACGTTGTGGTAACCCCAGATCTTCATATTCGAACAATCAAGGATCGACCCTACAACCACCTTATACTTGACATAAACGTCAAGTTCAAATACTTGAGAAACAGCACATTACTGGAGTTCAGGAATTTTGTCAAACGTTAAAGAAATGTCAGTGTCAGAGGTTGCATGGCCCCAAAGTCGGAACTTGGACAGCTTCGATAATACAACGAGTTGCAAGTACGTTATCAAAGATTCGCAATTAGGAGACGGATGTTTTAGTGTTGTGAAGGAATGCATGAATATTTTGACACGCGATAGATATGCTATGAAGCTAATAAGCAAAAAGACCGTTCAAGGAAAGCTATGGCTCATCCAGCGCGAGCTCAAGCTCTTGAAAGAGGTGAGTTGCAAAATTAGGGAGCTAGAGCAATCACAAGTGAACTGCAAAGACACTTTCGAGGGCCACCATCATGTTTTACAGCTTTTCGACTACTTTGAAACCCCCAAGAATATCGTGTTGGTCACTCAATTGTGTTCTCACGGAGATTTATACGAGAAGATTATCGAAGCTGGATCTTTGGATATCTCGAAGCAAGTAAAGTCATACACTGCATGTCTTCTGAGTGCACTCGATTTTCTACACGAGAACAAAGTGGTGCACAGAGACGTGAAGGCGGAAAACGTTTTGTTTAGATGCCGGGTTAGCGAACTTAGCGAGTTCAGCCGTCGCGGGTCTCATTATGACCACACATCCCACGACTTAATTTTGGCAGATTTCGGTCTCGCAACAAGATGCGATAGCAAGGATGATGAGCGGCGGGAGTGTGTGGGAACAATTTCATACATAGCCCCCGAGGTCGTTCGGTGCAGTGGTATTGCCCGTTTAGCTCCCTCGCAGGCGAAATTGATTAAGCCTTACGGGGCATCTATCGATATATGGGCTTTAGGAGTACTAGCTTACTTCATGATGACCGGATATATGCCATTTGACTGTGACACTGATGAGGAAACCAAAAAATGTATAACCGAAGGTGACTACTATGTCGACGAAGACTTGAGACGTGGACAAAACTTAGATACCAAGCACTTTTGGAATTTTGTCCATTTGTGCTTCACAGTTGATTCATCAGACAGACCTACATCCGGGGACCTCAAGAAACATCCTTTTGTTCAAGAATTTTTCTATGCGGAAGACAAAAATCAACCCTTTGGAGATAGAATTTCATTACTAAAAAGTAGCTCTTCCTCTTCGCTTCACAACTTGGATACCCCTTCGAGATCTACTAGTTTTTCGTCAATTTCTCATTTGGGGAGATCCGATTCGAGTTCAAATTCCATCAAGATTACCTCTCGCGACTATAAACTTGATAAAGTTCGCGAGACTTTGAAGAAAACTCTTTCCATGACGCATATAGCTCCATCGAGATCGACAATTCAGAATAAGGAAAACTCGACTTTCAAGTTGGAGCCAGAACCACCCATCAATTCTTTGATGAACGGCTGCTTTTGCGTAACACCTGAAAGTAGGTCCAATTTTACAACGTCACCTGATGTCTCCAGAACTCAGTCCTCCAATGATATGAGCCATCTATTGTCAGCTACCGAATCAAACGGAACGACTTTGACTACGCAAACCTCTTGTATTGGCGGCGAGTCTGCAGAAGTGACTCCTAGATTTGATCCAGACTCTCGACGTGGGCTGCGCAAGTGGGGTGCTCAGTTTGATTTTTGATACACTTCCTGAATGAGCAAATAGAGAGGACAATAACAATTTAAGTAAACACATGGACGGGGTAACGCATAAGATAGGCATTTGTTCAATAGGATCAAAGTGCGGCATTATATTTAGAGTGCTGATCTGATATTTAGGTTTTCTATCTCATGAAGTTGAATACATGACCTTATTGAATCACTGATGTAAGTGTGTGATGCAACATAACTTGCCAAAAAAAAGAGGGGAGTGAAGACATTGAAGACAAAACATTAGTTACCTTGAACTGGTTGAACAACAGAGATAAGCCAGTATCCTGTATCCCGGGAAACAAATAGCTCGCTATATGCTTCTTCTGCCCAGCAAGTTGAGGAATTCCTCGCGCGTTTTGTGGGCGCCTCTGAAGCACCCCAACATGCATGAAGTAACAGTGGACGATCCGGTCTTTTGAATACCTCTAGACACCATGCACATGTGTGCCGCTTCGATAACAACCGCGACGCCTCTGGGCTTCAGAATTTCGCTAAGAGCCATAGCAATCTGTTTTGTCAAACGTTCTTGGACTTGAAGTCTACGAGCGTACATCTCGGCCAACCGGGCAAGCTTGCTCAATCCTAAGACTTTTTTGTTTGGAATGTAACCAATATGAACCTTACCAAAGAAAGGCACTAAGTGGTGCTCACATAGAGAGTAGATCTCAATGTCGCGCACAATGACCATTTCATCGTGGTCCTCTTCAAACACAGCATTGTTAATGACATCGTCAACAATGTTATCCTGATAACCCTTGGTGAAATATAACATGGCCTTGGCATACCGCCGAGGCGTGTCCAGCAGCCCTTCACGTGTCACGTCCTCACCTAGCTCTGACAGAATTACCTTCACTGCGTCTGCAATACGTTCTGTTCTCTTCTGTGTTTCTTCTGGTGTCTCCTCCGACCGTGTTCTGGACCCAGGCGTTGGCCACGACAGCCCATCGGCCTCGATGGGAGGATTTAAAGTATAGGGTGAAGCAGGCCTTGTGTTCAAGGGTGTATCCTGTCTCCCAATGATAGTTGCAAGATGTTTGTTTTCCATTTTGAAGCCTATACGTTCCTGAGCCTGATTTGAGCCAGTGGAGTCCAAAGGAACCGCCAAGCTAGTTCCAATGAAATTTAGATATCAGCATTTTTCATATGCTCGGAGCTCATCTCCTAAAAATTTTTCCAGACGTTTAACGACAATGCGTCGTGGTAAGGGAAAGACTTACCTATGTCATATCACGTGTATTGGGCAGTGCTTAATCCAGCGAGAGGACGGAAGGTAAGTTTGATGCTCATCGAAGGTCGAGCACTCATTAGAATACCCTTCCTATTCCATGGCAAAGCGGGCAAATTTCTTTGTCAAGCAAAAAGCGCACTCTTCCAGAACCGCGGCATTCGCCGCACATAAAACCACCAATTCTTGGATCGCCTGGTCGAAGCATCAAAGGCTGCCCTGGAATAGATTGCATTGCAGGCGTGAGGGGAGGACCCATCTGAGCTGTGCCAGGAAATCCGTAACCCTGAGGTCTGACATATGCCGATGAACTGGGATAATATCCGTTATATGTCACTTTAACATTCTGTGCAGGAGCAGAGTGTACAAACTTGCGCCAACAGCGTTTGCAGGACTGTCCGTTCTTGATCTTGTAGCCAGTGTTTCCGCATTTTGAGCAATAGTATCCCCTTGGGTATGTCCAGGGAAGCGCTTGTGTCTGACTTTGAGTGCCTGAGGGGGATTGAGAGGGGCCGGAAGAATAACTTTGGGAGGTGTATGAAGCTGTATTACTAGTGGGGCGCGGAGCAGTAGACGGCCGGGGTGGCCGAGGTGGCGGCTGATGTTGCGTAGTAGGTCTTGCGGGCATTGCTGGAGGATACTCGTTATCATGAAATGTTGGCGCGCTCTGCTTAATTGCCTCATCATAAGATGGAGGAGGGACATCTTCGGGGTTGGGCATAGCGGATAAAGATGTGACGGTGTTATATTTCTTGCAAGTAGGGGTTTAAAGTAAGGCAGTAAAATAGGAAGTCACCTTCAAATGTTGCCCAAGGTGTATTAATCTTGAAAACCAGCAAACGAGGCCCAATCCTGGTGCTTTATGGACTGTAAATGATGATCTGAGTTTGGTTCTTGGTCCTGCGCTTTCTTGAACGTCCTTGTATCTCTTTCGGTACGGGTGCCGGCTGACGAGCCATCTGCAAAGCCTCCATGCCGGACAAGGGAAAAGGACAAGCACCTGAAGTGCTTTTACGGAAGGAAAGGAGCCTGGATATCACGTACAAAACTTTTCACCACCAATCGATTTCTCAAGGTTTCCTAGTATATGTAGGAAATGAGAGAATAATTGGTGGTTTCAAGTAAATGATACTAGTTCAACCCTCAAAAAAAAAACGTCTGGAATCTCTATTACTCTATTTCCCACGCGTAATCTTTGGTCTGGGGCCAAGGACAGTCCAACTTGAACAAAACTTATCAAGATAGGTATTAATGCCTTATCTTAATTCACAATCCTTAAAATCCACATTTCGTTTGACCCTCACGACATACTTCGAAATCCAAAGACCAATACCAATACTATTCTCACGCCGTACTTCTTGTTCAGGTCTAGGACAGCCCAAATAAAACAATACTCTTTACACTGGTCATGACGTCAAATCTCTTTTCTTCAATTGTAAAACTCACATCTCACCATGCTCTCTACCCAGCAACTTCCACAACAGAACAACAGCGTTCTTTTCAGTCCTTGATAACTTCAAACCTCACTGTCAAAAAAGGTGGAAAGGACTACAAGATTTAAGCGCCGAGGTTTTATATTTATATCAACTCGACGCGCGCCAAATTAATTATCGTATTTAACGATGATCTTTTTTAAAGATATTCATTTCTCATTAGAAGGAACAGAATAAACATCTAAAGAAGTGATTCACCGGGTCAACAATGTGGTTATCTGAATCACAAAGTATGCATCAGCAAATGACGCGCTACGGCTTATACGAACACGCGTTCTTCCTCAAAAAATTATTCTACTAACGGTCATTTTTAGAGTTTGGTGTCGCGTTCACATTTGGTGGATTCCTATTCTTTGTTTTTGGTATCCTAACGTTTTTCGACCGTGCATTGCTAGCACTAGGCAATATCCTATTTTTGATAGGACTCCTACTAATTATAGGGCCTCAGAAAACGTACACCTTTTTTACTAGGCCAAGCAAGAGACGCGGGTCATTTTTCTTTTGTTTGGGCATCATAATGATATTATTCAAATGGACATTTGTGGGATTTCTGATAGAGTCTCTGGGGATTGTGGGACTGTTTGGGGACTTCTTCGCAGTAGTGGTACAGTTCTTGCGTTCGTTGCCAATTATCGGTCCCGTACTGTCACATCCCGCCGTGGCGCCATTCGTCGACAAAATTGCCGGTGTGAGGGTACTGCCGGTGTAATAACGCTCTCAGTTCCTTAGATAATAGCCCATGAGCGCGCTCGGAACCCTGTATAGTAGTTGGAAGTGCCTTGTGAATACTTGAGTACTCATATCGTACAAACGTATAGCATAATCTCAATAAGGCTACAATCGCCGCACAGGCTAGGAAGCTTAGAATCGTTTTAATGGTAAACCCAAGAGGAACAGTCGATTGCGAGGCAATTTGACGGGGGATTACTAGTAGCCTTAGTTGTGACACTGAACTCAACTGACCAGAGCTTCTTTTGTTTCTACAGGGCCCAATTGTGCATTTGAATTTCAAACATGACTCGCCCTCAAAGAGCTCGGCATCACGAACCCTTGGAAGGTGAAACCAGTGAAGGAGAAACGGTAATCAAAGATGAAAACGGGATTATTCATACTACGTCAAGAAGTCTGCGTAAGGTAAATTACGCAGAAGTGGAGAATAACTACGATTTCATTGAGGAAGTTGTGGATGAGGACGAAGACGAAGACGACGGGGCAATAGCACGTCCAAGAAGCAAGCGGAGGGGCCAGATCCCAGTCTCAGATAATGAAGATTATGTTGCAGGTGAAGAATTGGGGGATCAGAACCAGGGTTCTCCAAATGCACCAGTTTTGGAGGATACAGAGGCAAGTTCAAATGCAAGAAGCAGAAGTGCTGCTCGTGAAGATGACGACGAAAGTTTCCACGATGAAGACGCAGAAGCCGAAGGAGAGGAAACTTTGGGTGGCTCAGAAGACGAGTATTATTCGGAGGAATCTATAAAAAGGAGTCGTCGGCGAGCGGATCGTAATTTTATTGTAAGCGATGAGGAGGACGACGATAATGATGACGATACGGAGCGCATAGGCAATGGAAAGCGCAGGGAACGTCGTTTTCGTAACAACCACAATCAAGAACATTCCGATGATGATGATGATGACCTTACCACCGGTAGAAACTTCAGGAGCTCGACAATTCGAGCTCGGCGTGGTAGAAGGAGAGAAGATTCGCCGCCAAGGAAACTAAGGCGAAGAGGGAGATCCGCTTACATGAATGAAGAGGAGCCACTAAGTGGTGAACAGCTCTCTCTAGCTGATGAGCTAAGGGAGCTCAGAGACGACAGCCCTATCAGAGAAAAAAGATCACTTCGAGAGAGAACAAAACCTGTAAATTACACCCTGCCGCCACCCATCGGGGATAATACGATAGATGAAATTACGAAAATCAACAACGCCAATGCTGCTCATCCATACCAGTCACCCAAAGCACGACGAGGATTACATGCCGGCCAAAGTTTTGGTCCACTGAGAAGGCTCTTCCCTACCGGTGGTCCCTTTGGTGGTAATGACGTGACTGCTATCTTTGGTACAAACACTAACTACTATGATACCGCGACTAAAGATACAGGCAATAACAAACTTCTGCTAGACTCCGATTCTTCTGAGGATGAGATATTACCGATAGGTGCGACCCCCACCAAGACTGACAATACTCACAAGAAGAAGAAGCCAGAAATTGCAGACTTGGATCCTCTTGGTGTCGACATGAATATCAAATTTGAGGATGTGGGCGGCCTGGATAATTACATTGATCAGCTTAAAGAAATGGTAGCTTTACCTTTACTATATCCTGAACTTTATCAGAAATTTGGCATAACACCCCCAAGAGGTGTGCTGTTTCACGGTCCACCTGGTACTGGTAAGACTTTGATGGCAAGGGCATTGGCTGCAAGTTGCTCAACTGAACAACAAAAAATCACATTTTTCATGAGAAAGGGAGCGGATATCCTGTCCAAATGGGTGGGAGAGGCCGAGAGGCAGCTGAGGCTGTTATTTGATGAGGCTAAAAAGCAGCAACCCTCTATAATCTTCTTTGATGAAATTGATGGTCTAGCCCCAGTAAGAAGCTCGAAACAAGAACAAATCCATGCCAGTATTGTATCAACAATGCTCGCCTTGATGGATGGTATGGACAACAGAGGCCAAGTCATAGTAATTGGGGCTACTAATAGGCCAGATGCAGTTGATCCAGCTTTACGGAGACCTGGTAGGTTTGATCGAGAATTTTTCTTTCCGCTACCGGGTTTGGAGGCTCGTTCGAAAATTCTAACTATTCACACCAAGAAATGGAACCCTCCGTTACCCAATCATTTCATCAGCAAGCTTGCATCCCTTACAAAGGGTTATGGAGGTGCGGATTTACGTGCACTTTGCACAGAGGCCGCTTTAATCAGTATACAGCGAAAGCTCCCTCAAATCTACCAGTCGGACATAAAGTTGCATATTGATCCTTCCACTGTAAATGTAAAAGCACGGGACTTTATGCTAGCGTTAGAGAAGATTGTACCTTCATCAGCAAGGTCTGTGGGGAGTTCTGCGCAACCCCTCCCGGAGACAACAGGCATATTACTTGCTGACCAGTTCAACGAAATTAAAGAGAAGGTGAACCTTATCTTACCTACCGATACGAGTGTTCATCCTAAAGGGGCGTCGATCATTAAACATTACCTCGAATATGAAGAAGATGACTCCGACGAAGGAAAAGATGAGTTCCTAGAGGCTGAATTTCTGCGCAACGTTGAGAAGGCTCGCGTATGTAAACCTCGACTGCTCATATCTGCTAATAAAGGGTATGGTCAACAGTATGTTGGTCCGGCCATTCTCCACCATCTCGAAAACTTTAGTGTTCAGATGCTGGACGTTGGTACTTTGGTTAGCGATAGTACAAGAAGCATCGAGGCAGCAATTGTACAAGCGTTTTCTGAAGCAAGAAGGCGCCAACCATCTGTCTTGTACATTCCTAACTGTGAAATTTGGCTTCAGGCGATTCCGGAAAACGCCATACTACTATTGGCCAGTTTACTGAGGTCTCTCAAGAACAATGAAAGAATCTTAGTCCTTGCTATAGCCAGCGGTTTGAGCAAACATGATATAACTGATGGAGCTCTATCATCACTTGAATTTGAGCACTCCATTTACAAGTTGCGGAAGCCGTCTTCAAATCAGAGGAAGAAGTATTTTTATTCTCTCGTACAGTTATTGAAGACAAAACCCGTCAGTTTTAGCTCAGGCAAAAAGAGAGAAAAACCTCTGCCTAAACTCGAGGTTGCAAAGGGCGGCCTCAAAGCGGAAGACGTGGACGAGAATGGCAAGCCTCTATCGGCCGAGGAAAAACTTCTCAAGACTCTAAAGTCCTTTCAGGCTCACGACATGAAGCTTAAGAACACACTCAAAATCAAGCTTTCTGGTCTTATGGATCTCTTCAAAAATAGATACAAGAGATTCAGAAAGCCGCCCATTGATGATTCATTACTTATTCATTTATTTGAGGCCAATGTTGCACTACAAGATAATCCCGACTACCAACCTGCGTATATCAAAGAGGACAATATGATCTTGGAATGTACAACTGGTAGAAAGTTTTTCAATATGGACCTCGACATTGTTGAAGAACGATTATGGAATGGTTTCTACTCGGAACCCCGTCAATTCCTCAAAGACATTGAACTCATATATCGAGATGCACATACCAGCGGAGATCGAGAGCGTATTATCAAAGCTTCTGAGATGTTTGTAAATGCTCAGATGGGGATTGAAGAAATTTCAACTGCTGAATTCATGAAGGAGTGCAAAGCTTCGCGTCAGAGAGAACTCACACGCCAAAAAATCTACCTGGACAAGCAGGCAGAATTAAAATCCAAACAGTTGGAGGAAGAGCATGAATCTTTCTCAAACGAACTAAGAACCCAGGAAGACTCTCCATCAAAGTCAACCGACACATACAAGAACGTCGATGTCGATGGGACTGAGATTACTCAACAAGGGATAGGCTCTGGAAGTCAATTGCAGTGTCAAGCACAAATAGGTAGTAAAGATGAAGGTGATGACACTATGTTGATTCAGGATCAACCGCTCAGTGATGATTCTAACCATATTGTCCCAGACTCTGCAAATAACGCCCTTCATGATATTTCCAACGCAGTTAAAGGCGCCAGTCCACAGAGTTCAGAGGAGAATGTCGAGACACCTATGACAACCGTCGAAGAGGAGCCGACTTCCAATGAAAAAGAAGCTGGTACGGCGTCCGGACAAGCAGAAACAGCCATGAAAGCACCTATGCCTGATGTTATTGTTGATGAAATAGCGCTTGAAGAAATCTTGCGGCTATTGGATGAAGTAACGAAAGGCTTCACAGTAGAGCAACTTGAAGAACAGTATGCTTCTCTCTTGAACATCATTTGGGCTGACAGATCGTCATGGGACAAGACCTTAACATTGAAAAAAATCATAGCTCATCTGCAGAAGTAAAGCACCTCAATAATTACTTAATTTTATTTACATGATGGATCTCGCAGCATCTAATACCGTTAAGTCGTCCCCATACTGACCAAACAGTTGGATGCCTACCGATTGTGCATGCTTGTCTGGGATACTTATTGTTGGAAGGCCGGCCAGTGACATCGGGGTCGTGAACACGTCGTTAACATAGGACTTTATCGGGTTCCCGCCGCAATTTTGGTCATAGGCGGAGATTGATGTTGGGAGAGTGATGGCAGAGAGGCAAACCAGCACGTCTACGCCATTTTTTGGAGCCAATGCTTCAGTTAGTACATTGGGAAACGCGAACACCTCATCAAACTCATCGATCAACTGAACTCGCAGTTTCTGAGCTTTAATGTAGTGGTTGTCAAAGGACTCGGAACATAGATTGTAGTTGCCCAATACTATTCTATTTTTCACCTCTTCACCAAATTCATTCCTGGTAGGAGCAAATAGAGTACCATGCTCTGAATCAGCTTTGCTGTCCCTATATCCGTATCTTAACCCGTCGTATCTCGATAAATTTGATACAGCTTCCGCGGGAGCTAGTGTATAATAGGTAGGTAAGGCATTCTTAATAGTGGGGATGGAAACTGGGTATATATCATGACCTTTCGACTCTAACTTGGTAATCGCTCTCAGAAGTGCCTCCTGAAGATCTGCTGGGATTTCAGCTTGCAAAAACTCTTGCGGTATTCCGACTTTTAGTTTTGTCTTGGAGCAATGAAACTTAGCGAGCTTTTCCCGGGATGTTTCGTCGAGAGATGTAGGGTCTTTCCAATCGTACTTATCCAAAACTTTAAAGACCTGCTGAACGATGTCTATATCCTTTGCGAGAATGCCGACCGTATCCAAGCTTTGGGCATAAGCCACTACACCGTGCCTCGAAATTCGCCCATAAGATGGTTTGAATCCCATGACTGATGTATAAGCCGCTGGTAATCTCACTGAGCCGCCTGTATCAGTTCCTATTGCGAAGTCCACAACATCTGCAGCAACAGCCGCAGCGGAACCTGACGAAGAGCCTCCTGCAATTACATTATCCGATGGAAATTGAGGGTTTCTTGTGGGTCCAAAATGTGAATGTGTGCCTCCAGAGCCCATTCCGAACTCATCCATATTTGTTTTTCCCACCGTCACCGCGCCTGCCCCCTCCAAAAGGTCAACAACGGTAGCGTTGAAAGGCGATTGAAAGTCCTTCAAAATTTTGGAGCCGCAAGAGGTAGGCAGCTCTTTTGTGGCTATATTATCTTTGATTCCACAAAGAATGTTCTTTAGAGGCTTCTCATCGTCAGCTGAAGATCCTTGGCTCAACCTTTCATGACACTTGGGATTGATATATGTGAAAGCATTGAACTGCTTTTGAACAGTGGGAAGACTGCTAAGACGTTTGAGAGCTGCTTTGCTTGACATAGCTCTCTGCGCACGCCAGCCACCTCTTAATCTTGATCTTCAACTAGGCATCTACTCATCAGCTTCAAACCAGTACACTAAATAAATTGAGCTGTTCACGTGACAATTTGGAACCTGACACCCTTTTACTTCTCAACACACGACTGAAAGCTTCCTCTAGTGCCAGATTCTTCCACTTGTGGAATTTGCAGCTTAATTGATATTCCAGGTGGCCCTCTTGCTTCTGAATGGTGTACGTGTGCTGATCCGTGGCAAATACTGTTCCAACGGTAGAATTGGTGGCTAATACGTCGTCTATAAATGGCTTATAGCCATATTTTGAGTAAGTCATAAGTGAAGTGGCGAATCAATCTCTATTCCAGCTGGCAGAGTCTTTTTCCCTGTGCCCTCTTTTGGTTTCAATTCCCAAGAAAACGCTCCTCAATAATTACACTGTAGCATTCATTTCATAAAAGAGTGCTTCGATAAGTATCAATCTGACCCGCTGAAAACGCTGGGGTGTATGTCCCGAGTTTCATTGTAGATTTTTTTTGGCCACTAAAGTAAGCTCCTCGTAGCCGCCGAAATTATCTTTGAAAGTGCATCATCACATTTAGATTCCTCGATTCTCTAATATGATTATTGGATTCACCACCCCTTGTGTTGGTTAAAATCAAGTTCAATTAAGCTCACTAACTCATTTTAAGACTGATAATGTAATATCATTCTTCCCCTGTGTAGGCATTATCGTCACGAAGATCCGTAAACGTGAATTGATGACAGGCTTTATTGTTCTCAATTCACCAATATCGAGGAACAGAAATTCCTGTTGCCCGGTTTTACTGAATAATGTGTAACCAAACTTATAATTCACCGTCAAGATCTCCAGGAAATTAGACCTTCGCTGAAAGGAACTCCATTACAAGTTCATCTTCCTGTAATGATTGACGTGGGAAATGAACCGCTCAGGTCCTAAATATACTGTGGTATAAATCGATCCTTACACCTATAACGAGGACAGGCTTGTAATTATCGGACAGTAATTCGTGAAATATCGTCGAACCACTTGGTAGTTAGGTATTTCGTAGCAGAGGTAACTCTGTATTTCAGTAGCATTGTTTTGTTTTCTCTTTACTCAGTTCATCATGGAATGGCATAAAAGTGTTTCCACTCGATGCTAAAAATGAGCCTTTAGCTGGTCAAGCCTGGTTTCCCATTTCTGTACGCATTGTATGTCCATTCTCTACTCAAAAAAGTTCGGAACAAAGCTTAGGCCTTTTTCCCTCCTAAGTATGATCTAGTTGCATTATTACAGTTAGTGTAAACTATGTTGTGACTTATCGCATCTATCAGCTTCAACCAAAAATCAATTGCTGGCGATAATCTTGAATGCGATATCTAGTGATTAGATTGTAAATGTATACCCTTAGTCATGACAAGATAATAAAAAAGCTGTCCCCACCTACCTTTGGGCGCGACCAATTATGGTTAATAACGAACTGATACCAGTGCTTTGTATTAATGCTATATAATTTCCTTTAAAAATCCAATGGCTGCGAGGTTCTTGGCCATACACGTTTGAATAAAGACATTGCGACAACATCCTGGGCAGAGAGTTTTCCATCAAAAGTAGCTTTGAAATATCCGTGGGTACCGAGACTCTCTTTAATGAAACCTGTCCTACCGCTTTTCGTGAATAGAGGAATAGACTTGAACCACTCCACGTCTTCAGGGCGGAAGAACATGTAGCGCACAGTAAGTACCTTTTTGTGAAACCTGAATGGATGGCCTGTGAGGACCAAGCGTTTGCTAATAATCCTTGTGTGGTCCGCGTTGAGAAAGGAGCCATGCCCCACGAACTTGATTCCCTTAACATCCTCGGGACACTCTTTGAAAAATAGCGCAGGGGACTGAGTGAAGTCTACAGGCGCAATGCAAGTTGCAATCGAGGCAGAATCTTGATGTAGAAAACGTTCGTATTTGTGAACGTTGTTGGGCGTGTTCGAGGTAGAAGAGAAAAGTGGCTGGATTTGGTATCTTCTGACACCGTATTGTACATAGAGCTTCTCTTTAGAAGGAACTGGGTCCTCAAAGTCCTCCCATCTTTGAATCGAAAAGTTCACCAGAGCGTTCTTGTGCTCATGTTTGAGTAAGCCATAGAGCGCGAAAACTCTCTGGCTTGGATCCTTCAGTTTTCCTAGGCAGCTCTTGGGGAATCTAATGTGTATTTCAACGCGGTCACCAGCGATCACTTCAGCTCCAGTAATAGCCTCTTTCGTCATTCTGTTTCTGGTACCGGTGTAATTACCTATCCTTAATAGCCGTTTCCACTCAGGAGTGGCATTAGGGTCGTGCTCATCAACATCCCAGGAGCAGTTGTAAAGGTTTTTCAAACCTCTGTATCTTTTAAGTCTCTCGATTGCGGATTGTGAGGGCTCCAACTCAAATTCATCGGGAAACTCTCTATCCTCCTTTTCGAGAGCACGGTATTCTTGTAGCTGTCTCTCCTCTTCTTCGGGGTCAAGATCCACAAACATTTCGTCCTGTCCATCTTCAAGTTCTTCATCTTGATTAATGTCATCAACCATGGCAGATTCTTCGGTGTGTTCAATGGCCATTTCAGAATCACTTTCACATTCGGCGTCATCTGCATCTAGAGCATCATCGAGATACCATCTTGCTTGATAGTCAGATGTCCCTTTAGGTACCTTTGGTTTTCTTGAAGCATGTTCTCTGCCTGGTAAGAATCCATGGTCGTCGTAACGAGCTGCGGTAAGATTGTCATATTCAAAGTCTTCTTGATCGGACCAGCGCTCATCCCCATCTCCTTGTGGAGCGTAATCCTCTAGGGTATCTTGGTTTTCATTTGGAGTAAATGTAGTGTTTAGATCCAAGTCAACATCTGGGTCCGAGCCTGCATTTTTCGAACGACGAGCTCTCCTATTAGAATCTCTTAGTTTTTCGATGCGAGAAATCTGCCAGTCACCACAACCTGGAATATGTACTAAACGGTCGGCATCGAACCCGATACCGCGCACTGTACCACTGACGATCAGATCACCGGTCTCGGCATCAATCTCAGTAAAGTCCACTTTTTCAGCTACCATGTAGCCTCTGTTGTCCCTCCAGCTAACTTGGCGTGGATATCTTTGACATAAAGTTCTGAGTGCATTGACAGCCTCTGTAGGCTTTTCAAGGTTGAAGATGCGGTCTTCACTAGGGAAAAAATGCCTGAAGAAACTCTCTAAAGATTGCTTCAGATCCAATTGGAACTTCTCTTTGGGGTGCCCGGCTGAGAGGTTGGCTACGACACCTATGTGCGAGGAAATACCTTGAAGCTCAATAGCACGGATGAGCTGCTCACCAAACTCTGCGTCAACTTCCGACGTGGCACTGAGACCAAAAACCGTAAAGTCTGCGACCTTCGTGGTGTCTAGAATGCTCAAAAAGTCTGTCATATCAGGAACCACAATCTTCAAGTTAGATTTGAATTTCTTTATGGCCACGTTGAGAACGCAAGGAGTGGAAACCTGGAAAGCCATTTGTTCTTCTGGGTCGTCCAAACCACTTACTACAAGACGCCGCACGATGTCTGCAGCGTCAACGTCCGGTGTAAGTGGCACCACTGCAATGATCTTCTCTGCCCCGTTGGAGCCTTCAAATAGCCTGCGCACCTCTAAGGCATCCATCATTTTCTGCTCGCGAGCTTGACGCAACTTGTTCTTCCGCTGCAACTTCGACATTACTTGCACTTTGCTGTGCTTGCCCCCGGACTGAGTCTTCTCGACCTTACCCTTATACATGTTCTTTAGCGCTCCCTTAGAGGCATGTTTGGACTTGAACGCTTTATGTCCATTTTTCATGGACGATCTGTGCGAATGTCCGGCCATAATAGTGGTGGGATCTGTGAAGGTAATGTATATCTATCTTGAAGTAATTGAAATGTCCCTTCTAAGCTCCCCTTCGTCTGATTGAACGCTTGGTTTCTCTCGATGAGATGAGATGCGATGCGATGAGATGCGCTGAGCATTAAAATTTTTCAATACTTTTAGGGCTTGATAATTATTATTAGGGCTTGAACTTTTTGTTTGACTGTAAACCCGTACACTTTGAACCCAGACATTTTTGTATTGATTTTTTTGAATCTTGAAATAATTCGAAATTAAGCAACCCCACGCAACTTTTTTGGCAAATACTACCGACGCTGGGACATGCAAGCTAGTGGTCAATGGAAAAAGTGATGGAACATATGCGGAGCATTGACAATTAGCACAGGGAAGAGCACTTGTACTAGAAATTATCGATAAATGTATGTCCAAGGTGATGAATAAGGAGACTATTCCATGTTATGAGCAAACGCAAGGGTACAGGCGCCTATAAGGTTTTGGGAGCGATTGATGAGGTTGATTTTATTGGTAGAGACGAATACGAGATTCAGAAATTGAAAATTGAGCTTTGATCACTGATAGTAGTAACTGCGAGGCACCTATACAAGTGGAACTATTTCATTCATTAAAGCGTGGTATACTCTGCCAACGATACATCAGGTCGGACAAAAATTCGGGAAATAATGGACAAGGGCTCGCAGCTTGCATTATATTGCATCCAAGCTATAGGTTTACGCCGTACACACGTTTGCACACCAACTACGTGATCCTTTTACTAACATTCCGCAGCAATATGGCTCACGAAAACGTCTGGTTCTCTCACCCAAGAAACTTCGGCAAGGGCTCTCGCCAATGTCGTGTCTGCAGCTCTCACCAGGGTTTGATCAGAAAGTACGGTTTGAACATCTGCCGTCAATGCTTCAGAGAGAAGGCCAACGACATCGGCTTCCACAAGTACAGATAAACAATGACTGAATGCAGGTGGCTCTTGAAGGCCTGCTTTCTATATTGTTTTGATTTACTGTTTAGGCATCGTGGACGTTTGTCGGTCCTCTAGAAATAAAAAAAAAACCCTACTCTAAATAAGTATATTAGTTATGTTTAGTGTAATCCTGCCGTTATCGGTTTGAATATTGTCGTATTACTGTGCGCGGTACTAATTCTGGGGTGAATATACACTGCTCTTTGTCACTGAAAGTCATCCGTCAATGTTTCGCAAGCCCTTCTGAGTGAGACGATGTTCGAGTCGCTCATGCTACATTTGTGCATTACCCGGCTTTTGTTTTGGCTATAAAAGAACAAGATTGAATTCATTCTTCGTATGTCCAGTATCTTTTGAAGTTTTCTTCTCTCTTCGAATCAAAAATGCACGGAAACGATGCCACAGTTAGCTTGGTCTGTCTTCTAACAGCTGCTAATTGCCAGTATTCCATATTTTAATTTGGAATACCAGTTTCCCAGAACAAAAGTGACTGGATTTTAGGAAGTTCGCGGTTGGTGTCCCCTTCAAAGAGGGGGGATAGATCGGGAATGTCGAAGAAAGGCTACAATTGAATCGTAATACGTATTATTGAAATCTTGACTCTATAAATCATAATCTTACAACTTGGGGGTAACCTCGAACTTCTTGATGGGTTGGCGCACAGGTGCGAGACTTTGTTTGCTCTGGAAGGTACCAATGTCAGAGATCAGTTCACCCGTTGGGTAACCATCGATATGATCTTTACTCTTTTGCTCCTCCGTGATAGCCTGAGACTTCAAATGGATCACCAGTTTCGAAGCATCCTTAGACACAACAAAACTATTATAGAATTGGAGCATGTCGGTCTTGCTTAGTCTCTCCACTAGCGCTGCCTTTCTTTCTTTGTTTAGAAAGTTGTAATCGCCAATATAGATAGCTGTCGTGAACCTTGAATTCTCCTCTGAGAGGTTCTTGTATCTCTGTAAGAGTGTTTTGCAGAGAGCTGTTCTATGTCTTTCGAACTCTTCTTCCGACATATCCTGAAGGATTTGGCCCATTTTAGCTAAAAATGCATCGATTCTGGATTCGAGAAATGCGGTGTCACGCTCAGATTGAATTAGTATTCTCAAGTTGACGGTACCATGTGTGTTCAGTGCAGAGCTAAAAACCACGTACCCCAACTGCTCCTTTGTTCTTAGAGTGTCGAACGCAGGCTCATCAATGAGTTGTGCAAAAAGGGCTGCTTTAGCCGCTAACTCTTCAGAGTAAGTACCAAACTGATTTACGTGCTGAATGCAAGAGTTGATGTTTTTCTCATCTGCTAGACGTTGCTCGTAGTAGTATGCTCTTCCAGGTGGGATGTGCAGAGATCTAGGCTTAGAGCTTTTGAGAAGACAATTCTTAATATCGTTAGGCGCAAGTGCCTTCACCAACTTATGGATTTCGACAGCAGTTTCGTAGCTGAAATTTCCGTGGACCAAAGCCTCAAAGAAAAACTGCTCAAAAATTGTAGGAAGAAAGTTTTCAAGATGCTGGAATGTTAATTGTTCGACGACCTCCAGTTTGTCCTTGATAGTCCACGATCTTTCATTGATCAAGGAGTTATAGACATCTGATGCCTGTGAATAAGGAATTTCATAGAGATGGTTGTTCAACTTTTGGATTAACTTCGCTTGGAAAATCTTGAAGCGCTCCTGATTGGGTTTGAAGCGAGAGATTCCCTCCAAGTAACTTGTCAACAGGATAGGCATCTTTTCGTTGTATCCACTTAGTGCAAGATCTAGGCCCTGATTAGTCTTCCTGAAGCTCACAGTCAAGCTAGCCACTTGCGAATCATACTGTATATCCTTCAAAAAGTCATTGACGAGATCCACGTACAAGCTGGTCAGCATACTGTTGACAATACTGGAATAAGTGTGAACCAGCTTCATCGATACATAGATATGCCCCTTTGGAACCCAAAATCTGTCATCTTTCTTGTACCATAGTCTACTTTGACCGTCCTGTAGTAGAAGCAATGGCTCTTGGCGAGGTTCGACGTTTTCTAACTTTTCAACGTCAAAATTGGACGAGATGAACTCATTTGGACGAGGTAAATGTAGTTGCGCATTGCGGCCTGGCGACTTCATTCTCTCGACGAGACTATCTGTGTACCTTGTAATAGCATATTCTGTACCGTACCATTTTTCAACAGAGTCGGTGGTAGCGTTTTTGTGGATAAGAGTCACTCGGGAGTTTTCAGGTTTCAGTTCTGCAACATATTCAGATATCAATTCTGGATCATACTTTCTCAACAGTGAGGCACTTAAGATGTCACCAACAGGGATGTATTCCTTTTCTAGAGCCTTTGACAGGGCAGATACTGTGGATGCGGGGTGACCTTTCTGCTGGAATTTGAAACTGGCTTCAGCAGTGTCTCGTAACTCCTGGAATACCCACTCCTGCGGTAGCTCTTTTTTGAGCATTTCAATGTACTGAAAGACCGAGATCACAACGTCCTCATAGTTTGCAATTCCCTCGTCAGTCAAGTCTATACTAATGGAAAAGAACCCATTGTCTTTTGAGACAGTATGTGAGCCAGCAGAAAGTTCGTTAGCCCATCCCTTTGACTTGAGGTAGGCAAGTAGTGAACCTGAGCCTTCATGGCCGATTAAATGACTCAAATAATGTCCAGGCTTCGAATCCCAGTATGGGTCCATGTCAGGAGCAACAAAATTAACCTCAACTCTCTTGATGTCTTTCACGGGTTTCGCGCTAATAATCTGTTCAAGATTTTGAGGAAGCAGTAGCCGGGTTGGATATGAGGGCACTGGAACATCTCTGTTAGGAACATCTTTGAACAGGTCATAGACCCACTGAGATAAAACATCCAAGTCCTCTCGACCAAGGACACAAAGCTTCATCAGGTTTGCGGAATATGATCTGTTATAGAATTTTAGCAACTCATCCCTAACATCCAAATTCTGAGACTTAGGAAGTTCGCCTAGCGTTTTCAAATTACCCGTAGAAAACTTATGGTATGGATGTTCGGGAGAGCTCTGGGACTTATCAAGCTGGTAAAGTCTCCACAAGTCGCTCTGCAGGTTTTTCTTATTTTCGCTATCAACGGCGTTGATCTCTTTGTCAGTAGAGTCCTTGTTGAATAAAGGACAGCTAAAGAACCCTGAAAATCTATCAAGAGCACCATGTAAATTCCCTTGGTTGACCTGAAAAAAGTAGTTCGTGTTTTGGGAGCTAGTGTAGGCGTTGGAACCGCCACCGTGCTTGCTCAGATAACTGGAGTACTCGTTTTCGTTGGGGTATTTGGAACTGCCCATAAACAAAAGGTGCTCGCAAAAGTGGGCTAACCCTGGAAGGTTTTCAGGATCCTCAAAAGAACCCACGTTCACATCCAGTGCGGCGGCAGCTTTGTCGGTATTTACATCCTGTATTAATAAAACCTTCAGCTTGTTAGGCAATTCAATGAAACGATATTCTCGATCATCCAGAAGTGGTTTCTTGAACTCAATGTTATGATTAACGTAGCTAGCCATTGTTCTACTGTTGATCTTTGAAGCTTGAGACGAGCCTGAAAGTTTGACAAATGCTGCAGTATTTAGTCTTTTCTTGAATAACTGCCAGCGACGAAAGAAAATCGTGCTCATAAAAAGTTTCAACAAAAAAAAAGTCTAGCGACCTTTCTAATCAGGGGACGAGACTATTTACTCGATCTTCAAACTGGCTTCTATATTCCAAAGGTTTTCATTTACTTAACAGGCCTTACTTGTTGAAAATTAGCTGAAAATTACCTTCATTTCTGCAGGTCCTCAGAGCAGTGACAAACATCAAGTAGCGCGCAGTCTGTGATCTCTTACAAACCAAAGGATGCCAAGAATCAGAGCTTTCGACGTTATAGCGTTCTCTTTGGTCTCATTTGTTGGTATATATACAGGCACCCAGTTCTTTGAGCCTATTATTATCGATAGACTCAAGAAGGATGGCCATCTCAGATCTGACATCGAGATCCCACAATATGATGAGGAAGGTAACCCTCTAGCCCCAAGGTCAATCTTGGAGCTTAGACAAGATTTAGAGAAAGTGCAAGAAGCACAAAAGGCAGAGAAAGCAAATCTCTCCTCTACCGATTCACAGAGCAAAGACTGAACAGATCAGGTGTTGACTCTACTCCAAAGGTACCTATACCCGTGATAGTTGCGATGCTACGGGTAGGGCACGGCATATATAAATCATGAAAATTTCTGGAGAGGGAAAATGGCATTTGGGTCTAAGGGTGTCCAGGCGATTTGCCAGGATGTAGCTCATGAATTCAATGTCTTAGACCATCTGGAGAAGACAAGGCTACACAGCACTGTTTCTAATATTGACAGATGCTCTTATCACGGGGCATGAGGTGACAAACTTCTCCATCTTGGTTCTTGGTATATTTCGCCCAATTCTTGATCTTGATCAAGATGAATTACAAAACTCATGTGTGGTTATACTAATGGCATTATCATTGACCTTTGTAGATATATACGGAATTTTTTATGTTTTTGATGGATTGGGTACAGTTCAGAAGACCAGTTTCTTCTCGAGTCATGGGCCAGGAGGCCAATGTTCGCAGAGCACTTTACAATACATCTCACATACACTTCAAAAACTCTTGTTATTTCGTTCGCTTTATCAATGTTTCCTGTCGCGTACCACCTATATATATTGTTGGGATGGGTGTTCTTCAATATCCTTCGCCAATTTGAATTAGGAGTTCAAATATATTATCAAGAAAGTAACAGCTTGTTTTCGACATTGAATTTAGGTACAAGGTATAAGAAAAATGGTTAAATAACTGCAAACGTCTAATCGCGTTTATTTGGTGTTTCATCGATTAACCGCCGATCCTCTTCTGAATTATCAAGATCTCGTACCGTACATGGAGATACCACTTATAAAAATTTGATAAAATCACATCTCATCATCTCATCTCATCACAGCTGGAGACGTACAACATCTACCTTTACTTGGAATTTCACTCCATCAATCTTCTAGCATAGTCTGTCAGACCTGTCAGAATGGGAAAATCCAAGAGAAGATCTAAGGCATCCCGCATGCTTGTGGATCCACTGAGGAAGAGGAACAAAGAATCTATAAAGGATGAGGCAATGAGCCTAAAGAAAATCCAACCTCTTCTTAAACAGCTGCAAAGTGCAGCAGCTAATGATAGATCGATGGCTTTAAGTTCGATAACAGTTTTATGTGAAGACCCTTACATGAGAAAGCTCTTCCTGAAAGAAAAGCTGGTGCATTTGATTTTGAGTAATTCTCTGTCGGACGACAACATGGAAATCGTCGTGGAGTCATACGGGCTGTTGAGAAATTTGGCGCTCGAGGAGGGTTACGATGTATGTGTCTTTTTATGGCGTTCTGACATCTGGACCAGTATCACCGGTGGCTTCACTAAGCTATTAGGCTCTTTAGAATCACTCGCCGCCAACGTAAAGGCCAGCGCCGAATCCACAAGGTCACTCTTTGATTTTGGCGATAACTTGCTTTCCTTATTGGTAGCACTTACCAACGGTTCCGATGATATTCTGAAAGATTTCCTGAGTTCCGATAAGCTGGCGCAAACGTTCGCGGTTCTTCACAAAGTGCTTACCTTTGCCCTGTCAGAACATGAGGGCCAAGTTTCGCTAAAGATCCCAATCTCTTTCTTCAACACGATATTAGACTTTGTTTACGACTTGAGTTCTGAGTCTATGGACTTCATCGAAGCTGCATCGCAGGACTCCTACCTCTCCGAATTCATCAAAGCCGTTCCCACTCTTCAGCTTCCAAGCGCAAATGTCCTCACCGAGGTTTTAAGTCAAGGCATATACTTACAATTTCTTGACCTTGATGTGACACCTCAACAAGTTAATGAAATCATCACAAGAGCTTGTAAAGCAATTTCAGGCATCGATTTGGAAGAGCTCAAGAAGAATATATCCAATGCTGATGTGGATAAGGAGCTCGTAAGCGCGCCTGACAAGGAGGTATCGAGAAGAATTAAAGAAATCAACAAGAAGCGTGCACAAGCTCTCATTGAGTTGCAAAGCATAGAGGTGACGCTCGACATCATCACTGCCTCCTTGGAGATCATAGCTGCAAAATCCGAAAATAACAAGATGCAATTAGACGATAGTTTGCTACAGACGTTGACGGTATCCCTGCCTCTCGTTTTCACATCGCTCTTTTCGGATTTTAGAGCGCGCATTCTTATTGCATGGAATAACATGTTATGGCTATACCTAACAATTCAAATAAACCTTTTTGAGTTACCCAATGGTTTGTGGCAACAACTTTGGACAACACTGTCGAACGAAACCCCAGCGGAGCAGGCTGATTTTGGCCTAAGGCTTGGAAAGTTGGGCGTGATGTGGGCTCTATTAAAGACTTTGCAACTCCAGGACAATAATTCAACGTACTTGGAGGTTCTCGGTTGCGACAATGCAGGGTTCATGGACGCGATCAAAGCTGAGTACGGCAACACTCAGGACCTTGAACAAGACGAAGCTCAAGAACTAAGACAAAGGTGTTGTGGGATACTGGCATGCCTTGCCGTGCTACCAGACCACGTTGAAATAAATCAGCACATAGGCCGCTTCTTTTTGGAAAGACTTGCAGATGATCAAACTCCGGCCGCAACACTTATCGACATCAGCGACTTACTCTTTGATGTTTACTGTGATGCTAATTACGACTACGATGAACCGGTATTCGTTGCAGGCGGCTTCATCAACATTCTAAAATCACAAGTTATATCGAACATGAGAAAAACATTCAAGTTCGTGGACAAGAATAGAGACCCTAAGCTGAAGGAAAGAGCTCAAGATTGTTTTAATACAATGGAGCGGTTCATTCAGTACAAATTAGATGAGCGTACTTAGATGAGTAGAACTTCATGTACAATAGCCATAACACAACATATTTCCTTATTGATCTTGTGTCATACCCCGGCTCCTCGAGTGTACGCAGCCTAGTCTTGAAGCACAGCGCAGATGACCGGAAAACACCTCATTTTGTGTATTTCTTGGCTTGCTCTATCACTTTTCGTTCATACTCCTTTACGTTCTTTGAAAACGCTCTCCAGGCAGGCTCTTGCGCAGGCGAGTTAGGGTTGGGGCTGTCTAGGAGATCCTGAACTCCCAGAGCTATCTGCTTGAGGGTAATAGCTGGTCTCCAGTCCTGGTCTTCGTTTAGGATACTCAGACAAACGGTACCACTGGGATATATATTTGGGTGGTAAAAACCGGCTGGAAATTTCACCTTTGGAGGTTTCGAAGGATAATCGTCAGGGTATTCTATGGTGATAGGAAAAACACCTTCCTTCCAAATGGTGCCTTCTTTCCCTGGAATTCCTGCTTCCCATTTTTGTAAATTCATCGAACCATCAGCCTTTTTCGTTGGTTTGGCATAGAATCCGAAAGGATGGTCCTTTCTCCACTTTTTCCTGTCATAGTTGTTAGCGAATGCGCTTTGACTCCAATCAATTGATTGTGTTAAGAATAAACAAGTAGTCTAATTTAACGTACCTCTCTTCTTGCAAACGCTGTAAGCACAAACTACTCATTCTATGATAAGTCTTTAGGTGGCCACAGTAACTATCCTGCTGAGTTCGGCTCTTGGTACTTGAATTAATGTAACTTTTATCGATGACAATGATTTATAATTTTTCTAGTTGAAGGTATAAGGACCAGCAGCTACCATCGCAAAGTAAAGCAGAGCAGATACCCATACCTCTAACGAATATGAGCTCGAACTTGGATGATTACGAAGATCTAGATGAGTTCCTGGAGGATCCATCGAAGCTGGACGAAGAAGAGGTAAATGAGACTTCAGATACTGCGGACAAACAAGCGACGATGAGTAAAAGTGATCCAGAGGTTGCTACTGCCATGGAGGATATTCAGAACGAGTTTGCAAAACTTATGCATGAGGAGGGAAAGTCTGAAGATGGTAAGAATACAGTTGAGGACTTTAAGCAGCTTTTGAACGTTTTGCAGGAAGCTGGGGCTAGTGAAACAAAAGGTTCGCATCGTGAAAGTACAGGCGATGGGGTTGCAGATGCGTCCAACTCGAGTGCTAACATAAAAAATCCGGGATTCAAAGATATAGTCTCTAACACTTTGGACAGATTGAAAGAAAACGGTACCAAAGTCGATGAAAACCTTATGGAGGAGAAAAAAATGGGCAACACTGATGACGTTCTCTCGCAGCTGCTGGGTCAATTAGTTGACGGGGACGGTGAGGATGAGGAAGGAGTTGAAAATGCCATCAAGAGTATGCTAAATCAGATGTCTGCGAAAGAAGTGCTTTATCAGCCGATGAAAGAAATGCATTTGGAGTTTGTGCAATGGATGGCCCAGAATGGAGAAACCAGTGAGCATGCAGACAAGATGGGAATCTACCAGCAGCAGCTGGGACTTGTGACACGTATTGTCGCAATTTATGAGCAAGATGATTACGAAGACGGAAAGTTTCGTGATCAAGTAGGCCAGCTTTTGGACGAACTCGAACAGCTGGGTGACTCGCCAGTGAGTAAGGGATTCAGCAACCCCGAGGCCGCTGAGCTGAATAATTTACTCGAAATCAATGGAGATGACGGTATGGCCAATCTCGACAAGGAGTTGCAAGACAGCTGCAAACAGCAGTAGTTTTGTACTAACATCAATGGCTGCTGAAGCAGCTGTGCCTCGGATCCCAGAATTATTCACTGTAAGCCCAAACAACAGCAACAGATGCTACATACCGTCGAAAGCAGTGCCGCTCGAAGTAAAAGCAGAACATCATACAACTATGCGCAAAGCAACAAAGCAGAGATCACACCCCAGCCTCGCATTTTAAAAATGGGATAAATAGATTGCATCCGAGTGATAGCCGATCCAAAATGGAATACAAACCAAGCGATGATAGTGTTTTCACAGAGAAATGTCTCAGTACTAACACCTTAAACACGAAAATCGCAACTAATTAAACCTCACATGGAAAGAATAAATCACCTATGGAGTGGAGTATTAAGCGTCAATTGAATAAAAAAGCCATTTCAACGAATACTCAAATCTGTAATATTTCTTCAGGGATATAGTTATTACTCCAAGTTTTCGAGGAATTCCTCAAATCGTAATGAACATGGATCAAAGACCAAATTGATGATATTACATGAATCAGAGACACTAACTAATGTCCAAATCTTCGAATTTTGAGCTTCTTCTGGCTACGGACCTATGATAACCACATGACCTCGAGAATTGTATAGTGCTAAATATTAATCGTAAACAAAAAAATTTTGAAACTGAGATCTACAAGTCACTTCAGAAAACCAATCCACAGCTTGTTTCGAGGATAGTCCCAGATCTGCTTTGATTCCCTCTGAATACCGTTGATATATTGAAAAATGCGTACTTCAATTGCTTTATCTGCTGCTCTTTCCGTCGTGAGTTTGACAAGAGGTGTGCTGGCAACGCCTCCAGCGTGCCTTTTGGCCTGTGTTGCTCAGGTGTCTAAGAAGTCTTCCTCATGTGGTGGGTTGAATGAAGTATCCTGTTTGTGTGAAAAGGAGAGCAGTGGCGTGAAGAGCTGTTTGGACTCGGCATGTCCTGATGATCAAGCGGATGCGGCTTATTCCGCATTCAAGGGCTCTTGCTCAGAGCAAAATGCCTCGATCAGCTCTACTTCCTCTTCTGCAAAGAGTTCTTCTACTTCCAAGAGTTCTTCTTCTACCAAGAGCTCTTCTTCCACTAAGAGCTCCTCTACTGCTTCTAGCTCCTCTGCTTCTAGCTCTTCTGCTTCCAGCTCTTCCGCTTCCAGCTCTTCTGCTTCCAGCTCTTCTTCCACCAAGAGCTCCTCTACTGCTTCTAGCTCTTCTGCTTCTAGCTCTTCTGCTTCTAGCTCTTCTGCTTCTAGCTCCTCTGCTTCTAGCTCCTCTGCTTCTAGCTCCTCTGCTTCCAGCTCATCCTCTTCCTCCGGCAAGCCATCAAGCACTTCTTCCTCTTCCGCCAAACCATCGAGCACTTCTACCTCTTCTTCCTCGTCTTCTTCTTCCTCTTCCGTCAAGCCATCAAGCACTTCCTCTTCCTCTTCTTCCTCTTCTTCTTCCACTACTCCAGCCTCCAGCTCCTCTGCCGCTCCAGCCTCCAGCTCTTCTGCCGCTCCAGTGTCTAGCTCCGTGACTTCAGTCTCCAGCGACTCCTCCTTCGCTACTCAGTCTGCTACCTCCTCGAGCTCTTCAATCTCAATTGAAACTCAAGTCGGCGCCGCAAACCTGATTGAGGTCGGCTCCGGTCTATTTGGTGGTTTGGCTATTGCTGGTATGCTATTATAAGCGGGCTAAGCATCATTGAAACGATACCCGAATTCCATTTCTTAAAACTGATCACATTATGTTTCGTCTTCCAAAAGACCATGTATACGCATAGGATTATGTAGTTCTGCAACCAAAAATAAAATTAAGCGAATTACTTGACATCTAGTTAGCTATGTTTGATATAATCTGGCGGAGCATCAGCGCTATTGTAATTTGGCAGATCCTCGTGCTCTTCGGCAGAGTTGAGCGAGATATTAACCATTGATGTCAACAGATATGTCTCAAAGAGTGAGCCATTAGCTTGAAGCGTCAATTTAAGGCGAAACCTGAAATTCCGTTTTATATTGCAGCATTTAAAGCTGTACAACTTGTTACCTCGATAGGTCGTGTCCGAAACGTTAAACCTGTATTCTGCCAATTCTGAAATCTGTTCTAGTTCCAAAGGCCACTCAGTAGAGCCATCTTCAACGACCCGCATTTTAGATGGATTCAAATTATGGTCCACGCGAACGTCTAGCACTGACAGGTGTCCAGTCAATGCTTCATGGCGTCCTTGAGAGAGATAATTTACCAATTCAATAAGCTCTAGTTGGCATCGCGTAACCTTTATTGGGAACTTGGCACCTGGCGTGTTCCCAAAAGCTAGTACTACTTTGTCGAACCGACGACATCCCTTTTTGAAGAAATAGTCGTTTCGATGAACTTGTTCCAAGCATTGCGCTCGCATACCCAATAGCGCCGATAAGCCCTTACCAAAAACCACCTCCTCACTAGATAGGAAAGTTCGCGAGGGCCCTTGACTACTGCTCCTGTTGCGAGGAGTTGGTATGAACTGAATAATCTCGTAAACATCCAGAAATGGTTTGTGCGGAGTTAATCTGAAGGCTTTTCTGCCCAAAGCCAGCTGGGCTTTGATGTAGTAAACAACTGATCCGTGTTTACTGCTAATATTAGAGATGCTGTTAGCAAGCATATGCTCCTGTGATGTGCTATTGAAGCTAGGGGGGAGGCGAGGTTCATCCTCACCAGAGTTGAACCCCGCCACTACTGTTCCGTGTTCATCAACACACTTAGGCCAGTAAGGTATTACCAACTGAAAATCGTAGCTATACAAGCCTTTGCCCAATTGAAATCCTTTCTCCGATTCTCCTAACGTACCAGCCACGTTTTCAGGAGGAAACAGAACCTGCTGCTCGTTAACCAGCGTGTGGCACGATGCCACAGGAACTTGCGAGCCTCCTAGTATCAGAGGGTCGAGACAAACTCGTACTATAGCTTGTGACGTACCCCGAATAGCTATTGTTACATTTCTGATTGCAGCTGGTTTTTTCAACTCTAACACGACCCTCCCACTAATAGCTTCATTGGTAACGTAGTACTCGCCATTCTTGGGTCCAACTACCTCTAGCTTTAGTTTAGGACTCATGCACTCTGCTTCTTTAGTTCGATCTGTTCTCTTGTACAGTCTGTGTTGCTGAAACGTTACTAAAGTGGGGTTAGCTCATGAAATTTATTGGTATCGCGAAATAAACCGGCTTCTGTACTTCTTCAAATGTCATTTGAGAGATCTGTGGGCCATAATTGAAGCTTCACAAATCGCTAACAAGCTTTGAATCCTCTGGAGAATCATAGGGCCATTGTTTGGACAAATCTTTCGTCTTTTTTAAGGAAAGCGATGACATTTTTATTCTTTCATCAGTCAAGATGACTAGTAATCTCAGAACCAAGTACCAATTGGATAATCTCTAAACATTGGCAACTGGTTAGGTCGTGAGTGAAATGAAGCGGTACTTTGGGACATATTCTAGACTTCAATTTTTGTCCAGGTTTCAGAAACATGTAGCCAACACGGCGCCCAAAGAGCATGTGGTTAAAGAGCTAGTGCGCCCACTAGGGTTACCTGAACCTCCCACGATGAGTAGCAAGTACAAGGAGGGAAATTCGTTCCGAGATTTGTTTGACAATGCCAAGACTGACCGGCGTGCACGCGAATTGGAACTAGAGTTCAGCAAAGGCGGATTGTTCGACATGTACACGTTCCGCAAGACACAGGGCAAGATGTTCTTATCGCCGCCATCGTTTTGGCGCAAGGACAAGGCGTTGTACTTCCCGCACCTCCAGGGCCGCAGTTTGAGCTCCTCCGATACACAGAATGTGGAGGACCACATGAAGGGTAAGATTTCGATCGTGCGCATTTTTACGAGCGCTGTAGGCGATTCTTTGGGCAAAACGTACTTCCAAAATGGAGAGATAGACTTTCTGCAGGACGAGAAGTCCTTGAACAGTGCACAGGACTCTGTTCAGGCCCAAATTGTGGAAATCAATTTAACGGAAAACTACTTAAAGGCACTTTTTGCGAAACTGGCACTAAGAAAACTGCGCTCATTGACTCCACCAGCTCGTCATAGCCGTTACTTCATAGGTGATCGTGACCAGCTGCCATTTGGCCTTCGTGAACAATTGCAGATCAACAACCTTTACACCAGTTATATTCTTCTAGTGGACCCAGAACTCAAGATCCGGTGGATGGGATGTGGTGGTGCAGACCAGAAGGAGTTCAATCTCCTGTGGAGGTGTGTGAGAGGTCTCAAGAAGGAGCATTCGTCAAGCTAAGAACGCTTCTAAGATTTGGTGTGCTCGTTGCAGGTGACTATGGAGCTTAATTTAGTTTCATTCACTTCACTTAAGAGCCTATAAGAACTCATCACCACATTAGTCAAGGTGAATATGTTTCCCACTATGACGCTGCGGAATGCGCAACCCAAGCAGCCTGTGCCCTCTCCGCATGCACTAATCTATCGGCGGTTTGGGAAGCCCGTAGCGAAGATGCTAGCACTTTGTGTGGGCAGTTACTATTCGCTGGTATATACATGGGAATGGCTGGAGCGTCGGGAACGTGCTTACGAGGCGAACCAAAACCAAGGTCGAATTGTTTAAATCGTGTAAATATAAGGCTAAACACAGAAAAAAGGACTACTGATTGGGGGAGTTGATTTGACTCTTAAGCCGGGCCTCCACCGCATCTAGAAATTCATTCGTGGTGACGTAGGCGTCACGATTGGCATTGCCACAGGCCAATGCCAGATCTTTGGTCATAATGCCGTGTTGCTGAACGGTTTCGATCGTGGCGGCCTCGAGTTTGCGAGCAAACTCGACAACATCCGGAGTGCCATCAAGCTCGCCACGTTTGCCGAGACCACGAGACCATGCAAAGATTGAGGCAATAGAGTTGGTGGAGGTCTCCTTACCCTGCTGGTGCTGCCTGAAATGGCGAGTTACGGTGCCATGAGCAGCTTCACTCTCGAAGGTCTTGCCGTCTGGGGTGACCAGCATTGAAGTCATGAGTCCCAGCGATCCAAAGCCTTGCGCGACGATATCAGAGAGAACATCACCATCGTAGTTCTTGAGTGCCATTACAAACCCGCCGCGAGACTTGATCATCTGCGCTACCATGTCGTCAATGAGTCTGTGCTCGTACGAAATGCCCTCATCGCGGAACTGCGTCTGGTACTCTTGCGCGTATACCTCTTGGAAAATGTCTTTGAAACGGCCGTCGTACTGCTTCAGGATTGTGTTCTTGGTTGACATGAAGAGGTTGAGACGTTTGGACAGTGCGAGCTTGAAAGAAGCGTGAGCAAAACCGCGAATTGACTCGTCGGTGTTATACATTGCTAATGCCACGCCACGAGCGCCAGTGCCTTTAAATTCATGAACCTGTAGTATCTTTGGTTCAGAGCCATCGGCAGGCCGATGTACCAGCTCCAATTTACCGGCTTTTTCGATTATGGCATCAGTGGCTCGATACTGGTCGCCATGCGCATGTCGACCAATGATAATGGGTTTCTGCCAGCCAGGGACAAGGCGAGGGATTCTGGGGATCACAATGGGCTCCCGAAACACAGTACCACCCAATACGTTTCGGATAGTTCCATTGGGTGATCGCCACATGCGCTTGAGCTTGAACTCTTGGACTCTCGACTCGTCTGGAGTGATAGTTGCGCACTTTACGCCTACTCCGTACTTAGCGATGGCTTCTGCTGCGTCGTGCGTGACGACATCGTCCGTGCGATCCCGATTGGTGATGGATAAGTCATAGTATTTGAGGTCGAGGTCAAGGTAGGGCAGCACTAGACGGGACTTGATACGGCTCCAAATGATACGGGTCATCTCATCACCGTCGAGTTCAACGAGCGGGGTTTTGACCTTAATTTTTGTCAGTGAAAAATGTCTTTTTAGTAGCATGGATGGCGGTGGTGGTTAGAGGGAATGGATAGACGTATAGGTGTGTGGTGGACAGTATAGTAGTGCGGCAATTGTCGTTGGTTGTAAGAATTTAAAGTTTTTTTTTGAAATCCATGCTCGATTTTATATACTCAATTTACGACACCGATTGTGGGGAAGAGAGGCGGTCGCGAGGGTAACTGGAGTAGGAAAGTGGGAGAGAGAGGGAGGAAGGACGAGGATTTGAAGTAGATTGTAGTGGGTAATTGAGGATAGTAGCGGGTAATAGAGGAGGGTGAAACTAGAATGGTAATAGATGGGTTGATGGGGGAGGAATATTGGTAATTTAGTTTGATTATGTAATCGCAAGTACGTAATGTGATTATGTAATGCCTGGAATTAACAATGGCTATGAATATTGAGGATTCAAGAGTTTAGACGAGCGAAAGTGACTATGAGTGTGGAGCTAGTTGATTTTATTGAGATTGGAGTAAGAAAAGGTTCAAAAAAAGGTAGGTTTGGAGATGCAGTTATCAGGTACGCAAGTATGGAATTGTGTACACATCTTATTAATAGCTGATGGGGTACCTGGAGAGTATTTAGTGAGCTGCGTGATGTTAAAAATCTGGGCAAGTTGTCAGTGCAGGAGATATGTTTAAGGGGGTTGGTGTTTAGTGAAGAATCCATTACGTGCGACAGAATTGTATGAAATGATAAGGCGCGCTCATCCGTAACATGTCGAAAAGATTTTCTAGGAATGAATACAGGATCGTGACACCTCTTTGATTTATTGAGGAGGGTTTAAGGCTTTGATGGGCAGGTTGCTGACTCCGGTGACTGGGGTGTCGTAGTGAATCAGTTTGTTTAGTACGTTTGTGATGGCTATAATTTCTCCGTGGTTCTTCTGGGCCAAGAATATAGTCTTGTTTTTGATCAAACCATCAGTATTCAGATAAATTTCTGGGACGAATCTTGGCTGCTCCGATGATGTGGTTTCCTTGTAAACTAACAGCAACATGCGCATATCTCCGACTTCTGGCCACACATCCTGTATACACTTGGCACAGATCACTTCTTACTAACGTGTCATTATACAGTTTTTTTAATATAAACACCTCAATAGATGGTCTAGATCTGGCAACCAATCAGTGTAACTATTCTCTTTGAGTTTTATGGCGTTGATTTTATTGGGGTCGCCAAGTTTTGCTGCCTTGTCAAAGTCTTGTGTTTTTGTGGCTGCGTTGGCCACTTTCCATCGCAAAATCGAAGTAGTCAGAGCAGGACACATCCTAGATACATAGGACTTCTCAAAACATCAGCAATACTCGATCTCAATGCTCATATTATCTGATTTGGCTTGACTGTGTGTATCCCGCGCTTTAAGCAACAGTGGAGGCCAGATCTTGTATCACTCTATACTAATGTGACATTAGTAGGTTCTCACTCCTCCTGTAATTTCTAGTCAAGTATATGCGCCAAGTTGTAGTTGTATGAAGTATCACGCTGAAAGAAGTGAATGCAGGGAGCTTTCTAAACCAAGGGTTTTATTGATTGAAGCTTATTTGAAAGTCTGGCAAGTCTTTTTTGACATAGGTTCATGAAGGATCTGATGAATATACAATACCCTACCGCGCACTCGATATTAATACAGGAATTAATATCCTCGTACAAAAATCATTCGTCAGCGTAAACATAGCTTTTAAAGATATAAAAAACTAGTAGTGAGGAACTCGGAGCTGTTGGTTTGTGTTGCGGCTTGAGGAGGGACCGCAATGACCAACAAAACGACACGGAATGGCTTTTTTTCCATTCTGGGCTCTTATTTACCGTCCCACCAGCAATTTTCATAAGCGTATCCAATGATTACGTCAGCATCACGGAGAGATGAAAGATTTGGATTTCCCAGGGCCAGTTTGGTATCCCCATGGGGTCTTGCACCTGTAGTATGCATCGAACCCTTCAGAATGATCCCCGCTAAACCCTAGGTACGTCCACTTTCCCTAGGCACGCTCACTTCCCTAGGCACGCTCACTTCCCTAGGTACGCTCCCCTCCCTAGGTACGCTCACTTCCCTAGATACGACGCCCACTTCCCCACCCGCCGAACACTACTCCCAGCCAGCACTGCCAGCGCTCCCGCAACCTCCCACCCCACACATCCTTCATAATGCCCTTGTGTATTTCCTACGTAATACCTACACGCTACAACACTCCCGACTTCTTCAACTGCACGTACGAAGAAATGAACGGCACCAAAAATCCCAGCGTGAACCATCCAAAGTGGATTATCGCAAATGGAATCTTACGGTTGTGCACTTTCACTGGAATGTTAGTGTACACACCTTCCTTAAAGTGCACACCCGACTGTCTCGCAGTAACGGAAAAACTTCTCTTAGCGGCTATTCTAGTCAACTGTCCAAAGATCATTATAATGCTTCTCTCTCTTAACTTTCTTGTTATCGATAACTTGTAGTTTGTTCAAGTTTAACTAGTTTGTCTATTCAGTTTCCAATTATCTTTAATTTTTCAGTTCACGATATATCCGACGAAATCATGGCTTTTGATTGGACGAGAGGAAAGTCTTTTAATGAAGTTTTCAAATTGACAAAACTAAAGCTCCATCAGATACAAGAAAGGTGGTAAGAATTCAAGGAATTAGTCATAAATCATAGCTAGTATAGATGTCAGCAATTGCTCCAATTACGGGAACACTCAAGAAAAGAATCATAGCCGATATTACGATCGGATTTGCGATCGGAGGTGTGATGGGTGGTTACTACTGGTGGGGATTTCACAAGAAGCTAATCAACAAGCGTGAGGACTTCTACGCGAACCTGGCTGCCGAGAAAGCAGCTGAGAACTAAGCTATGGATACGGTTTGCGGGCTTTGCATGCGGTCGTCTTGACGCGAACGCTTATTATTATGTATGAGATGTAGGTAATACACGTCTACGTTAGAGCACGGACTATGCCGTCGGTGAGCACTAGGAAGCGTTTGTGGACGCCCTTTTGCCGCAGGCGGGCGGCCAGGAACTGCAAGGTGGCGACCTCGCCCAGGGTGCAGCCGCCCAGCAGGACCACGAGCACGGGATCCGCGGTGGCAGCGGTGTCAGGCCGGCCTATGTGTTTGGAGCGGGAGCTGGCAGAGCCGTCCCAGACTTGGTTCCTTGCGATGCCGCGCGTGTACTGCTGGGCAAAAAGGTCCTCGAGGCCGCGCCACGACGGCGCACGCGACACAATGAAAGGCTGTTGCGCTGAGAGTGTGCGACTTACAATGGATCTGTCGTACAACAGCTGCACGAGCCGGGTCACCACGGGTACGGTCCCACAGTACGCAAACGAGGCGTCGAGCGGTCTGTCAGGGTCTGCGTCCGCTTCCGGCTGTGGTACAAGGTCTAGGTACCCAGCAAAAGTGTAAAAATCGTGCCAGCGGGCGAACTCCGGCTGCGTCTGTTTGCTCAGGAACATTCCTGCTCTTGCGAGTCTCTGCATCTCAAAAACGGCCTGTGGTCCGCCTGCGTCGCAAAGTTCTGTACGTAATAGGTTGTATTCGCGCTCCCGGATACCGTTTCGTGTTAATGATAGTATGCAGCATAGTCGTAGTAATGCATTATGTGCCAGCCGACCCTCGTGCAATAGTTCCAAGATTCGGTCGCAACTTGACCGCTGGCTGCTATTCCCTGTGATCATATCTTGCTCTAGGTCTGTTACACGATTGAACAGCGATTCGTCCTCGCCTTCCTCCAGCTCGCTAACCTCGCTGACCACTTTCGATGAAAGCGTAGTATGCAATTTCAGAATTTTCTGCCTCTCTTGCAAACCCCCGAGGTTCTCCACAAATTGCTTGATCTCTCCTACACTCTCAGCTTGGTGCCGGGCATCGTAATCCGCCTGCAGCTCTCGAGCCAGCTCATTGAGTCGAGGACCTAGCGCACCAAAGTTTTTGAATTTGAGCTCGTTCCACACCTCGTCCTTGTTGTAATCGAGCGTTTTGACCTCTACATCCACCAATGGCGGTGGCCTCACTAGCTTGGTACCCTTCAGCTCGTAAAGATCATCTAAAATGCCCGCGTAGGTTAGCTGCGAACACAATGGTGTGAGTAAGTCTACGTCTCTCTCCACGACTATGAGATCGCACTCCAGTCCGGAGTGCTGATTACCGTAGAGGGTTTCCTCAATAAACTTGTCCTTTTCATCCTTAAAACCTTCCAGACTCCTTCGCAAATGGTCCGCCAATGTATGTGCATTAGAACCAAATGAGGCTGCGTGCGTAATAGTGAGTCCCGTTTCCTTCAGTACAACTTGAAGAGCATTAGACAAGTTCTGTACCAGTATTTCTCGCGTAGCAATTTGCATAGACTCCACAGGAGGCAGGTACAAACTGTCGCCATCATCGTTGTATAAAATACCACAATTCAACAGATTATCGTCGAGGGTACATGTTGGGACAATAAACCACGGCGAAACAGGAATACTGGAGTTCGATTGCAGACTTAGATGATGCGGTAATTTGCCCGGCCTATTGGAGGGTTCTGTCTCCCACGATTGATAGACTAGATGTATGTCGGAGTTCTCGAAATGTTTGACAATTTCAATAAGCTTAGAGGGTAAGCGTAAATTGGATCGTACATCAACAATAAAAACCAGTTGATGAGGGCCATCCTCCAAAATTTCCTCTATAATAGTTTGACAATTTGAATCTGTCACTACAATCTGCGATGCTGCGCTTGATTCTATCAACTGACTAAAGGTGCACAGCTCGTTGAAGTAGGGCACTAATTTCTCTTGTAACACCAAAACCTGTGGACTTTGACCATCATTTATTCTGCCAAGAACTTTAAGCAAATTATCTCGCACAATTCGCTTAAACTTCCGTGTGTTGATTGTCAAACTCATCAATCTCGCCTCTCTTATATGCTGAAGGTCAACTAACTTCATGTACACTTTATACCAACTCATCATTGCGTCTTAAGTGATGTTGATTTACTATCACGCTTATATATTACAGTTCAAGCAGAGATGCCGCTCCGAGACTGGAAGTCGGAGTAGTATTGTAGCATTTCAGCATTAATTCCTCTTGATATCCCTGAAAGAGCTTTTTCAAAGTGTCTTTGTTCTACATTTTCAGTTTCAAGATTCTCCATAATTGCAGCTAAGCCAGCTTCTTGACATAAGAGCACAACTTCGGCACCTGAACAACCTTCAGTTTTGTGTGCTAAGTCCTCGAGCATTTGGTCTTGATTCTCCATGTGGAAGTTCTTTGTACATTTATTCAAAATTTGAAGTCTTGCGTCAAAGTCCGGTGGGCCCACGTAAATATGACGGTCCAGTCTTCCTGGACGCAGAAGCGCGGCGTCGATCTCGTCGGGCCTGTTGGTGGCCGCTACTATTACCACACCATTGAGTTCCTCGACACCATCAATCTCGTTGAGAAGAGATGTTAAAACGTGGTTTGCAGCAGAAGTAGAACCTCCGGAATCTCTGTCTGGAGATAATGCATCGATTTCATCGAAGAAGATTATACTGGGGGCTGCAGCTCTCGCTTTTCTGAAAATCTCCCGGATGGCTCGCTCCGACTCACCAACGTATTTGTTGAATATCTCAGGACCTTTGACGGCCAAAAAGTTGACCCCAGATTCGGTGGCTAGTGCCTTTGCCGTTAGAGTCTTAGAACAACCAGGGGGTCCATATAGCAATATTCCCTTGGGGGCGTTCACACCAAGCCTTTTGAAAGACTCGGATGCTTCCAGCGGCAATTGAATCATTTCCTTCATTTTAAGTTTTAGGTCGTGCTGACCTCCAATATCAGACCAATACACCTTTGGCATCTCCAGAAAAATCTCTCTCATAGCACTAGGACGGATCTCTGCCATTGCATCTTCAACATCTTTCATAGTTACTTTTAATTCATCCTTGCTCAAATTGTGAACAACGCCACGCTGCAAGGTTTTCATCACTGCTTCTCGACACAGTGCAACCAAATCTGCGCCAACATAGCCATGTGTTTTTGAAGCTATCGATTCTATGTCTTCAAGCGTAAGTTCGTGGCGCTTTTCAGACACTTTTCTAAATTGCTTGGTGAGTATGTCGTGTCTCGACTCAACATCAGGAATACCTATTTCCACTTCTTGATCTAGCCGTCCTGGCCGTCTTAGCGCGGTGTCGATTGCGTTGGGTCTATTAGTTGCAGCGACGATAACTACGCGTCCAGAACTGCCCATTCCGTCCATCAATGTTAGAAGAGTGGCTACCACTCTACTTTCTACTTCTCCAGAATCATCGCTGGCCCTGCTTGGGGCTAACGAATCTATTTCATCAATGAAAACGATAGAAGGCTGGTACAATCGGGCCTCGTTAAAGATATCCCTCAAGGCGGCCTCTGTCTCACCTAAGTATTTGGAAACAATCGAGGGGCCATTTATCGTCAATACGTGAGCGTTGGCTTCGCCGGCGACACACCTCAACAACATGGTTTTTCCCGTTCCTGGCGGCCCATGTAACAGGATTCCCCTGGGTGGGGTCACTCCGAATTCTGCGAACAAGGTGGGCTGGTGTAAAGGTAATTCAATAGTACGTTTCAGTAATTCAATTTCTTTGTTCAAACCACCCACACTATTATAGCTCATCGGCAATGGTAAGTTATATTTCATGGGCGGGGCAGCCTCAGTACTCAATATCAACTTTGTTGATCCTTTGCGGAATATTGCAGCTGGTGAAAGATAGTTCACGTTGCTTTCTGGTTCTTTTGCATCGAGGGTGAGCTTCGACATATCTGGCAAGTCATCTGCGCTTACTTCATTGATATCCACAATCACCAAATCGAGCATGAGGTTATCTGAGACCTGGCGTTGATGGAAAACCATTCCTGGCATAATCAAACCACATTCGTCTAATAATTTCTCGATGGATTTCGATGCTGTGGCGGGTATCTCCACCCCTTGGCGAGAGCCAATAGTAACACTTGAGGCGTATTCAGGTTGTGAGATGACCTTCTTTACCTCCAAACGGTCCCCAAGAATCAGGTTTCCAACAGCTCTCATAGATTGCGAGATCTGTACAACATTTTCTGGTAATGAATCGTCTCCCGCTTGAGCTATGGCAACGACCCCATTCTCGCCAACCCTTCCAACAATGCACATACTAGATGCATTGATTTCTAGTGCATCCATTACCTTCTTGTTCAGTAGCACATTGCAGATCGATCTATCATCCTGTTTGACCGTTGGTCTCGTGATAAAACTCGTAGGAAGCTTGAACTTTGAGCCTTTGCCTTCATCAGAGCCACTTGAACTACTCTTCTTCTTACCGGAAGAGCCTGTAGTCTTGCTAGCCATTTCTCAATCGACCCTTCTAGGATCTTGGTTGAACCTATCGATGCGATGAGCTTCGAATCTTTGAACAATTAATTAGTCACAGACAACGGAAAACCACTACTTCCTCCATCGCATCGATAGCTTCCTAAGGGCTATCTATTACGATAATCCTGGCACTTTTAACTACAATCAATGGTTCCATTGACCAAACATGTATCCAACACAGCGTCGAGTTTTCTTGTACTTCGACAAGTGACCTTGAGTCATCGGAGTTACAGAACTGATCAAAGTCTTCAAAGGAGAGATCATATCCCAACGAAGAATCAGGACAAAGATGAAAAACGCATTGCGCTAGTCATGGAGCGGTTGGATTTTCAGAAATATGGCGTTTCTAGCGGAGACCTGCGCGAGTTCGTCAAGTGCCTGTATCCCAAAAAGGATTGCATTGTAACTATTTCTAATGGCCAAAAATACTACGTTGGGCACTTGCAACTCTTAGGGGCATCGTTGCTTAGGTTCAACCTCACTGCAACCATGATGGAGACGTTCAGGAGGTCTCCGTACGATGTGAATGGCCTCGACTTCAATTATAGTGACAAAATGGACCATCTGAGTGTATCTAGAAAGTCACCAAATATGCTACTCCGCCGCTTTATAAGGCGCAATTATCAGAAACTTGCCAGGGTTCCTATGCCTGAAAGTGCAGTGCCGGCCAGAATACAGAAAGTATTTGACCAACGATCGTTCAATGCAGTGATAGGTTACGTGAGTCTTTTAAATGACGAAAAGGTAATAGATACCCTTCTGCGCGAGAGGCTCGCGAAACCGGTCCTTAAAGGTATTTTTGGACACTGATCATAGACACACTAATATGCATTTATCAACCATTCGTCATCTACTTATTGTATTTCATGCTTAAATGCTCACAAGTACAAACTTGCTGCGAATACGATGTCTCTTTTTATCAACTCCTGAGCCTGTGACATCTTCATATGCAAAGTGGAGTTTCCTATAATAATGGATGCTGTCTTCACTTCCCTGCAAATCTCGTCCAAGCGAGTTATGACTCTAACAATTGTACCCTCGGACTCAACACTTAATTCCATGATCTCCTTAAAGGAAAGTCCACGCGCCCATTCATATACTACGTTCATTAGTGCAAATCTTTTCTTCTCCAAAAATTCGGCTTCATCTTTTGTCAAAGGAATTTGGTGCTTTTCGTAAACGTCTAGCATCGTTTTGTAAATTTCTTGTATCCTGGCTTTTCCCTTAGTTAAGCGAGGTGTTGTCGACAGTGGCTCTTCTTCCCTAGTTCTCCCTTCATATACAAAAGCTGATAGCAGCGCAACGATCTCCTCTGGCTCGAAGTCACCCAAGAAGTTATCAAGTATTAGTTCCGTTAAAACAAGTTCATAACCAGAATTAATCTCACAAGCAACTCTCCCCTTGAGCAAAACGTTCTGGTTTTGGTCAATAAATCCTGCATCCTTTAGAACAGACAGACGTTGTTCATAATCAGGCAGCAAGCTTAAATTTTGATCTGACATCAAATGTAATAGAGACTTGATCTGCTTCTGAATCTCAAACCCTTTATACTTAGGCAAGAAATGCATGTCAAAGCTAGGACACTTCAAACATTCATATGATGCAAGCTCCATCTTGATTTTCTCTCTATCCAAGACAGCCTGATGGATTTTCAAGCTGCCTTTCTTCTCATACTTGGTTTCCCTCAACTTCTTTGAGATCCTTATGATCAAAGATGTTTCGCCTTTGAACTTCTCGAGAACCTCAGGCTCTTGCTTCATTATGTCAGTCATGGAAATGTCTAGAGTGAAGGCACTGATTATCTCGATGTCACCAATTGCAATATTCTCCATGAAGAAGTCGACCTTATCGAACGTTGAAAAGTTATTTTTAACAAAGTCAGGAATAGATGACAGGTAAGGCAAATGATTAGGCTGGCCATTTTCTAAGGTATTAGAATTCGTGATTGTCATCACGACAACTTGGCCTTCCTTTGGTAGGTTCCTGAAGACAAATCCTAATTTGGCACAATCGTTCTCGTCTCTGAAAAGTATGAGCCGACCGACATTTAGAACTCGGAAAACGCTGCTTCCGTTTGCAAGTTCGTTCATCAAGTCTTTTGTGCACTGCTTGTATCTGATTGTGGCATCTAGAGCCTTATCCAAATCAGCTTTGCAACACTGACAGTCGTAAAACTCCATATTTTCAAGCTGGCTCTGGAGCGCCTTAATTTTGTTTTCATGCTCTGGTAAGAGAGTCTGTTTACTGTTTTCACTGAAAGAATATTTTATCATCTCTTCCACTCGAAGAGCCTCGATTCTTAACAAGTTCAAAATCATGTTATATGTCAACCTAAACTGCGATTGGAGCCTGGTAGGAACTCCTAAAGCAACCTCTTTAAAAGAAGCTTGTTCTAATGGGGATGTGTACGACATCACAATGACAGTACCCGTTTTGTCTAATCCTCTACGACCTGCTCTCCCCGCCATTTGGGTGAATTCGCCAGGGTTGAGATTTCTTAGATTATTACCATCATGCTTTTGAATCTCACTGAAAACAACTGTTCTGGTGGGCAAGTTTAAGCCCATAGCAAACGTTTCGGTTGCAAATAAAACTCTAATCAAACCCTTAGCAAAGAGAAGCTCGATGAGCTCCTTTACGATTGGCAAAAGACCGCCATGATGAACTGCAATACCTCTTTCCAGCAATGATTTCATCTTGATAATTTGTGGCAATTCTCTATCTTCCTTCTTCAACCGCGTCACAGACTTTTCCACAAACATATGAATCTGTGATCTCTCTTTCCCGGTGCAAAAGTTTACACCGTCGAGCCAATCGGCATAATCTTCACAGCGCTTTTTACTGAAAACGAAAATCACGGCAGGTAGTAAGTCCTTAGATTTCAGGTGATTAACGAGATTGGTCCACGTTTTCTTGTTAGGTCCACTTCTCTTAAAAAAATCGCTTCTGTTGGAGCCTACAGCACCTGCTCCTCTTGAACCGCCACGCCCTCCTCCGCGACCTCGTACAACACTCCCACCTCTACCACGAGAAGCGCCTGGCTTCTCAGTTTTACGGTCTGGCAAGCTGCTTTTCCCAGCAACCAATTCTTTATGCGCCTTGAAGTTTGACTCCAGAAACTCTCTCTTTTCATTGATGACGGATATTAACTTGTCTTTGGCCCAAATATTTATTTCAAGTGGCACGGGTCTTTTAGGCGTTGATATCACGTAAATGTTCTTTTGCTTTGTTCTTCCAATCCAATTTGCGAATTCGTACGTATTGGGCACCGTGGCCGATAGTAGGATGAACTTGACATGCTGAGGAAGCATGATTATAACCTCTTCCCATACTACACCACGATCCTGGTCATTCACGTAGTGTACTTCATCGAAAATTACGAACTCAACGTCTCGAATTAAATCTGCACCGCGATAAAGCATCGACCTCAAAATTTCTGTTGTCATGATGAGGCAGTTTGCTTCAGGGTTAATTTGGACATCGCCTGTGATCAGACCAACATCAACACCTTCCAAGTCTTCTTTGAAGTCACGAAACTTTTGATTAGATAATGCCTTGATTGGAGAGGTGTAAATGGTTTTTGTCATGTTCCGCTTCGCCATGGCGATTGCATATTCCGCTACAACTGTCTTACCGGCCGAGGTATGTGCCGCAACAAACACAGAATCGCCTTGCTCAAGGTGGTAGACAGCTTCTTTTTGGAAAACATCCAACTCGAATGGCCACGTCCTTGCGGGATTTGGTACCAACTCGTCAAAGTTGTCAATTCTGTGATTTAGATCCACAACATGCGCCCATTCCTTGCGCCCCAAATCATCTTTTGTTTTACGGATCGTGCGCCCAAAATCGATTCCAATAGGTAGTAGATCATCGATAGCGGCGTTGGACTCTTTAGGCCCATTGTTGAGAATTAGGTCCGAGGCTTGCTTCTCCAAAACTTCATCTTCCTGTTGCCTCTTCTCACTGATCTCTTGTAGGTTCTCAACCTCATTATCAATCTGATTCAAGACGTTAAGCTCCTCGATCCGGATCTCATCGTCCTGTTTGACTTCCTGAGGAATAATTCCACGGTCTAGTCCTTGAGGGATGTCAAATAAGCCTTGCTCATCTCTGTGTAACAGTTTGGTAGCAGAAGCCATAGCAGAAACATCTGGTGTCTGGCCGAAAGCGGACATTGTTAAACCACCAGGCGTGAAAGGCAACTGACCTGTTGATCCCCTAAGAGTGCTGTTTTCAGTGTTGATTTTCCTAGCAATGGAGAGCGAGTTAGAGGCATTGGAATTTGCAACCTCGCTCAAGTTTACAGATTCACTGTAACTATCTATTTTCCCATCAATGCCTCTTCTTTTAAAATGGTATGATATTCTTTTGATCAACTCTGGAATTTGTAGAAATTCTTTATAATCGTAGTCAGCAGAAGTAGTACTCAAGGAGTCGCCCATAAAGTTCATATTGGGAACAGTTTGAAACATATCTAGAAGACCCCATTGCAGCACGTTGGATGGCAAGAGAAAGTTTTCAGTCAGCTTTTGCTCATCAACTACTTCAAGGCCCTCATCATGTGGAAGTTTGGCATGCAAGTCCTTGAAGCTTTTTGGTTCGGTATTGTCAATTTCCTTTAGGCTACGAAATAGCTCTTCAACCGATGAACTCATTGTTTGCTTCTCTATGCTATACAGGTAGCTTGCAGGCTCTGAATTTGAACACTTAAAAAGGTAAACTTACTTATAATTATGTACCTTCTTACGAAAGTGGTTCAAACTAATTAAGACAGCCGCCTCAGTATGCCCTCAGCGTTTTTTTAAAAAAATGGTATTTGATGCGTTTTATTCTCGTAGTTTTGATGTTTTTGTTGTATCCCTCTTTATTTCTGTTCTTTATTTGTATTATACTCATGTCTTTTACCTATGACTTATATTTATGTTTTTGGTTCTTTACCTGTCAATTAGAAAGTTCACGACAAAGCTGAAATTCATATAAATCAACCACAGACATAACATATCTTTAAATCACATGGTTCTCTCACCCACCACAGGTGCCGTGATTGTAACAACCCTGTAAAAGCTTCAAACGACGTCATTCCATTTGTCATTTACTATATACTCTATATATACTATTACAATGTACGCGGATTGATATCTGAGCGCCCTTTACCAGATGCGAACAAGGTAACTTAGAATAGCAAGCGTTAATTTACTATTTTGAATGCCTAGCAAAGCAAAATCATTTTAACGTACGCCAGCTGTATCTGTAGTCGTTCTGCCTTTTTACTTTCATATTTTTTTATTATTTTTATTCTTTTGTTTCCTAGCTTATCTTTCTTGGTTTCGTACTCTGTTCAAGGTCTCAATATTCTATTCGATCCTGTGCTTTCGTAGATGCGGTTTTCCTACCTTTCTCTCTTCCCATGATATGCAATATATTTTCGTGCTGTGTTTGTAGTCGACATAGAAACTCAGCACTACAAGTGTGAAGACGTGATCGAGAACCCTGCCCTTGTCCTTATTCTTCTTCACTTTCGCTGCTCAAATCGTCATCATCATCATCGCCGTCATCCGAGGAATCGTCTGCTGCAAGAAGTGCGTTAAAAGCGTTCGAGTTAGTAGGCGAGGCTCCATCAAGGATGGCGAGCTTGCTCTTGATTTTCTCGATTTGCTTGTTTTGTTCTTGCTCACTCAGGGCCTTGCTTCTTCTGCGGGCGGATTTTTTGGAGCTCGCAGCCGAATTGGGGGAAAGCGAACTCCTGCGTAGAAGCTTGTCGTCCGCGACCGCTCCATTTCCATTGCTGGTAGCGTACTCGCGGAAAAAGGTGTTGAACAGGGTCAAAATGGTTTCATTGTCCAACATGTCAATGTCAAGCTCGACTTCGTCATCTTTGCCAATGTCAGGCATGGATTTGCGGATCACATCTACGGCTTTTTCAAGCTTAGCAGGCGGTAGGTCATTGATACGCTCGGATATGATCTTTTTCATATCGTAGGTCACAACGGCCTTGAGCTTGCTTTTTCTGCGTTTGCCGTGGCCGGGACCACCAGGGCCACCAGAGCCACCACCGGCACCAGCACCTGTGTCCGAGTAGCGAGACTTCTTGCGCCCAGTGCGGCGTTTACGGTTTCCGCGCGCCAGACGCCGTTCCTTACGGATGCGTTCGAGTTCCTGAGTCTTGAGTTGTTGCAGCTCGACCTTCATACGCGCGAGCTGCTGTTCGAGGTACTGGATGGCCGGATTGGTGATGGAGGTCTCGTCAATGTCGTCGTCGGCAGCGCCGCGCAAAGCGTCATCGCTCGAGTAACCGGAACGGGCGTCATCGTCGTCGTCGTCGTCTTCATTATCGGAGTCCTCATCTGGAGTGATCGGCCTGTCAACCCACCGCGAATTGAAAATGTCTTCGAGGCGATGGCCCATCATGTTGACGATGGTGCCGTCGGGGTTGAAGGCGTAGCAGTTTTTGAAAACGAGACGGACGTCGGCCTCGACCTGGTCGGCGTTCTCGTATTCCCAGTTGTTGAGCTTGCGGCTGACGGTGCCCAAATCCATGGGTTGCTTGACGTAGTCAAAGTAAGTGGGGCAATTGAGCGCGACGGGGTCCACGGGCTCGAGGAAAGGGTAGTTGAAAGAGCTGTATTTTTTGGACATGAGCTCCTTGACCACCTGTTGTGCAAACTTGATCTCGTTCTGGTATTTTTTGGAGCGGGGCTTGGCGGTTTCGTAAGGGTAGATGTCCTTGGAGCGGGGCGGGTGGATCTCGCGCTTGGGCCGCCCATTGTGGGACTCGGCGCGGCGGATCACGACCGGGGTTTCGAGCTCTGAGCGACGGCGCTTGGCACGTGGGCGCGGCGGCGCGTCACGTGCCGGCATGCCGAGCATGTGCTTTTCAAAGCTGGCCTCGATATTGCGTGCCATCTGGGCTATGGCGGAGGACTCGCCGTTGAAACGGACGCAGTTGTCGACCATGAGCTTGAAGTCCGCGGAGACCTCTTCGGGCTGCGCGTACGCGTTGAGGGCCAGCTTGCGCTCGATGGTCCCGAGATCCATGGGCCGCTTGATGTAGTTGTAGTAGAGAGGCACGTTGAGGGCGACGGGGTCGACGGGTTGAAGAAACGGACGGGCGTCCTTGAGCCGCTTGACGGCCTTGACGGCGGTCGTGGCATGCTTGTGCTGGTGTTTGGGCAGAGGGTCTGCAGGAAGGTTGTCCATGTCAGGCTCCGGCGGCGGCGCCGGAGCCGGAGTTAGCGCTGGTTGCGATGAGCCGCTTAACTCCGTTTTCTTGCCGCCGACCTCGGCGTTGCTGGGGCGACGCCCGTTTTCTTTTTCCTTTTCCGATTCCGGCTCCGGCTTCATCTCCTTTTCTTTTTCCTGCTCCGGCTCGGGCTCCGACGCTGGCGGCACGTGCTGCACGTGCTCCGCCGCGACCTCCGTCTTCACATCACCCTGGACGTCCCCGTTCACGTCTCCGTTTACGTCCGCGCTCGCGTCCGACGTCATGTGCTGTACTATGCTGTGCTGTACTATGCTGTGCTGTGCTGCGCTGTGTGCTGCGCTGCTACTATAATAACAACAACAACAACAATAATAATAAAAAAAAAAAAAACCTGGGTGGCGCGTCTGAGCTTACCCGGCCTCCTTGTTTTTCACTCTCTCACTCTCTCGCTATCTCCTTCCGTGGGACAGCAGCAGGTAACGCGCGGGAAAAAAGCAATTAACTGCTATTTCTAACCCGAAAATTCGAAAGACGCCCGCTCCCGGCCCGCTGAATAGCTTCGTGCTTAAATACCCACAGCCCTGGCATGTCGGCAAGGGCGCACGGCCGCTTAGAAATTACGGAGCCACCACGCGTTTGGCTGTGGTGAGTGAGCACGACGCGATACAAAAAATTTTCGGGGCTGCACGGCTAGCGAGAGGGAGTTTGGAAGCGAGCGGGACGGAGGTAGAGAAGAAGGACAACAGCAAGAAAGGAGAGGTGGGTAGTAGTAGAGTTAGAGGTGGTGGTGGTAGTAGTAGTAGTGATAATGGTAGTAGTGATAATGGTAGTGGTAGTTGTAGTTAGATGTCTTTTGGTTGGATTACTGCACCTGGAGAGAGTTTCTTGCTTACATGCATAACGTGTTGCGCTATCTTGTAGAGGACAATTTTTTTTCTTCATTGGGCCCCTTCTTCCTGTGTCGGGGCAAACGAGACGGGAACCAACGATAGAAATAGTGGAAAGCCGGGTAAGTTTAAAAGGGGTTTACCCGGATGTAAGATAGGGAAGGCTGCGTATGTAGTGATTGGGAGAAGGTCACGAGAGTCATAAAGTACGAGAGACGAAGAAAGGCACGTGACTAGAGATGCTCTCGCTCCTTACGTACTCACCCTACACGATAACATCACGTGCCAACTGCTCTCTTTTTTTTCCTTGCTTTTCCTGCTCCTCCCATATACTGCTACTGCCCCAGTACCGCGCTCTTCCCTATATTTGCTAAAACAACACGTCGCACTTCTTTCCACATTTTAATTCCATCCGAAAGACACACACCACCACCTCTCATCCCAATTACACGCCCTCATGACTCTCTACTACACCTTTGTGTTCGGCATCTTGGCTCTCGAAATGGTCATGTTCCTACTGCTTGCCATGCCTGTGCCTTCCAAATACAGAAAGCCTATAACCATGGCCCTCATCAAACCGTTTAGGCTCACACAGGTCCAGGTGGCCATAAAATGTGTCTTGGCATTTATTCTTCTGCTGTTTATCGACACCATCAACCGTGTGTACAACGTGGCCAATGAGCTTTCGCATACCTCGCTCGCCGCAGGCGTCAGCGACCGTAACGAGATCCAGAGCCGCAAATTCTACGCCCAAAGAAACATGTACTTGACCGGCATTACACTTTTCCTCACTTTTACCGTCTTCCGCACTTACGGCCTGGTTTGGGAGCTGCTGGAGATGAAGGAAAAATACAGAGACGAGTCTGGCAATATGAACGTTGAAGACCTGAAAACCCAGATCAAGGACGCCGAAAAGGAGATTGCCTCGCTAAAAGAACGCGCCGAAAGCTTGCAAGCTGATATGTAAAATATATACCAACTCACAAGACCTCTTTGTACTTCGATCTTGAGCGGGAAGACTACAAATTGTAAGCTGTGTTTGAGATCTACTTGTATTTCAACCTTCAGCCGAGGCCTACAAGTTGTAAGCTGCGTTGACATCCGTGCGTTGAGATCTCATTTTAAGCTGCATCGACATCTCCTTGTAAGCTGCGTTGTCATCTCCTTGCCCTCTCCTTCCTCTTTCCCTCAATCATCCTAATTCGAGTACGAATTACTCTTGTGCTTTGGTAGAAACACAAAGTTCTCGTCCGTCTTACCAAAAAACATCTCGCTCAGCTTGATCCAATCATTCACATCCGTGCTCCCCAATAACGTCTCCATATCGTCACGACCCTTCCAGTTAGGTGGTCTCTCATTCAGCAATACCGGATATCTCTCACAAATACCCATTGGCACATATCTGTGGAAAAAGGACATGTACTCACAAAAGAACCGCCGACTCTGCGAAATACCATACTCATCCGTGCCCCAGTGATCCATTGCAAACCGGGCGTAATCTTTCAACATATCTAGTCTTTCCTTGCTGCTCTTGTCCAAGTGCTGCTGAGCCTCCACCTCCTCAAAGATCCAAGGCTTCACTAGCGCTCCGCGCGCCACCATGACACTGTCAATGTTCTTGTCCTCCAAGTGTTTGTACCAGTCCTCAAAGTTGTTTACATCTCCGTTGCCTACGAATTGTATGCGCAGTTTGCCCTCTCTCTTATCCTTCTGCTTTTCCTGCGCTTGCGATTCCGCATCTCTCAATGTGGCAGCTACTTTGCTAACGTAGTCCCAGTCTGCGTTCCTAGTGTATCTCTGCTGTCTAGTACGCCCGTGCAATGTAACGGCCGCCACGTCAGTCTCATTGACTAACCGCCGCACCAATCCGTCCGCCATTGGATGCCCGTCTTTCGTGCCCGTACGAATCTTTACACTGATTGGAATATCACCAGACACATAATTCATACTGTTTAGACACCTGAACATACGTGCAGGGTTGTCGAGAAGAGCACTTCCTGAACCTTGTCTGTAAAGGAGATCGATAGGACAGCCAGAGTTTAAGTTGATTTCGCTCACATCTTGAACATTCGCGGCTAGCGCTTCGGCGGCCTTGGCCGCCTGCCAAGCCTTGGAACAGGCTATTTGAACTCCGAATCCTGGTGTTTCGCTTACGTGCGCCTTGGGCAACGCCCATTCCGAATTTGTGCCCTGAATCAACGGTACTGCTAAAGCCATCTCAGAGTACGTTACATCCGCGCCAAGTTTGCGCATCAACCGCCGATATGGCAAATTACCAACGGTGGTAAGAGGCGAGACAATCTTCTTGTGGTTGAGGTCCAAAGGCTTCTTCTCCTGTGCAAAGTATCTAGTGTCCTTGTATTGAAGATACAAATCCTTTTGGCGCTGCCTCTTTTCTTGCAGCTCACGCTCTCGTTGCGCAACTTGAGGAGCAACTGGCCCCTCCTTGACACTTGGCGACGTCTCACCCTCTGTGTCTTCAGCTGGGGCCTTTTTCGCCCCTTGTGCCTGTTTAGCTTCGTTCATTCCATCACGATATTCCTGTTGAATCGAATCTATGATTTCGAGCACATACTCGCTCTTCTCAAAGGCAAATCTTTTTTTGATCAGATCTAGCTTCTTGTCGGCGGCAATGTGGTTCACCTCGTGGTTGGCGTCGTACAGCTTCTGAGTTTCAGCTTCTGGAAGAAACTGCAATTTCTTGGTGCTTGGGTCGTAGTGCGATGACAAAAACCGACATTTGAATCCCATAGGACAGCGCCCAAGAGTCTCAAACACTGGGCATGAACTAAAATAAGTGCTTTGGATCTCAGGCTTTTTGTGAGACAGGTATTCATCAATATCATGCACGTAGCGACACTGGTCGCCAAATGAGCACGTTTGACCGCTGTCAGTGCCCATTACAAGTTTCGAGCAGAGCTGATGTTGCTCCTTCACTTGGATATTACTACGGTTTTTGTTCTGGCCTCTTTTCTTCTTATTGCCCTTCTTGTTGATACCGCCGCCACCAGCCATACGCTCGGACACAGGCTCTTCTTCCTCATGCTGCGGTTCTGAGGTAGACGTAGTGTGCACAGACGCCGTAACAATGAATTCGGGCTTGATATGAGCAATTCCGCGCGAATCCTGCTTCTTGGAAGCTTGGGAAGGCTCCTGCGTAATTTCAGAGTCCAAGGATCGTTTCTCAGACATCAAATGGTGATATTAAATCTATACTTTGATTAATGTCAGCGCAGACCTGCTCATCTCATCGCTGCTCGCGCCTGTTATTCATATAAAATTTTCCAGTTCCCGTGATCACACAACACGGAAGATCAATAATTTGTCTTGATTGATATCAGTACCCCTCCTTAGTCGTAGCTCCGAAACTATTTAGTGGCAAACGCCTTAACTAGCAAGTGGAAGATGTCTTGAATGACTCTATTGAAGAACTCTTGTCTCCTCTGATTCCCTCAAAACCTAGTCCAAATCTCAAAACGAAACCTCACATATCACAAGGTACGACATACTCTTTTTTTTTCCTCTGTCAAGAATTAGCCGCCAGTGATCTATCTCTATTTCTACAAACCATTATCCAAGCCGCCAGAACAAGACAACTTCAACACAATCACTGTGATATCCCTTATACTACCACCCACTACTACTACTACTACCACGGCCACGACGGCATGCGCTCCTTAATAATGCCATGCTTACCCCGTTTTCGCGACTAAGGGCGGCAAAAAAAGTGCACCAAGAGTTTGAACGCAAGAGGAGCTAAGAAAAGAACCCTGCCCATTGTAAAAGGAACATTCGGTATAGTCGTGACAACTGTGAGCACTCTGTGTACTTTTCCAGGTCTTCAGGTCTACTCTAGGTCCCTCTAATTCCCTCCAGTTCCTCCCTTCGGTTTTGTGGTCCACGCGTTCCAGGATGTCTACCACCTTAAAGACAAGGATCTCACACATATCGCTATGTCCTTCCGTCGTCCAAAGCTTCGCCATTGACTTCCCTTCGCAAGATCGACATCACGTGATTTTTTCTTTTAAGTAATCAAGAGACTGATTACCACATTGGGTAAGTTATACTAAAGAGGAAATACCAAGCCCTAGGGCGTCCCAGCTCATCTCTGGGCTGTGTCCCAGAAACAAGGTATGGGTGTCGATGCCCACGATGCCCAGTGGGCTAATCTCTGGGCAAGTCATGGACACAAGATTGGCGCGGTGGCCTACTGCGCGTTACCAGAGGGCGAGTCGTGGAAACAGATGCGCCCTGTAATGCCGTGGAAACTTTCGTAGCCATTGTGCGTGCATGCTGGAAGCTAGAATTCATGGCGCCGGGATTTTGGACACCTGTATTCGCCCTGTGACGCGCGAGTGCGCACGCTGTGTAGCTACTCCTCCACTCTGTCTTCGACGGCAACGTGCAAAGTGCGCCAGCTCTCCAATCCTAAGCTTTTCCACTGATGCGTGTGCTCCGGGTCTCGCCGGAAACTCTTCTTAACCAACAATACTTCGACTCCATTTCCATAAGGCTGACAAACGTATATTGAGCTAAACGGAGCGCTTAACCATACACGCAGCGCCGAAACTTTACAAGTCGCATAGGACAAGTTGGAGGTTTCCGTTTCTTTGACATTTTCTTTCGCACTCTCTAATTGAGAGATCGCTTAATACCCAGCTCGTCGCTTTTTTTCTTTTGCCAGCTGTGTCCGGCCTGGCTTTTGGAAAGTTCCTTCGCACTTGATTAGCCCAGCGCAGCGTGCCGTCTTTTTCCGTAGTACAACGGCCCCTGATTTCGAGATAGACGCCAGAGCACAGGGAAAAGGGTCTGGTATCCCAGTGAGTTTCAACATCTTCCAGTTTGATCTTTGACACACAACGCGTGCACGTTGAGCGACACACGGAATGGACACCTCAACCACGACAACGGCCACCAACTCGGCCTCCACGCCCGGGATTCTAATCAAAAATCAGCCATCGGCAGCCACACAGCCTGGCACCTCTGCAAATGCCTCTAACATGGCGCGTCTCAGGCGGGAGTCTATAGCACATTCGCAGGGCATGGGGGGTGTCTCCTGGGGGTCACTTACCATTGGCTCCTGGCTTCGCGACGAGGTTATGATCCACGCACACATGTCTGCTGCGCACTCTGCCAACCATGGCTCCGGCTCAGGTGCCGCTACCTCCAACAATGCAGGCTCTACAGGTGCGCTTAATGCTTCAAACAATACGTCTTTTTCCCCACCGGGTGCCGCCTCTGCCTACCTGCCCAATCTGGAGAAACAATACTGCAAGGATTACTCGTGCTGTGGTCTTTTGCTGCCGGGTCTGCATGACTTGCTAAGACATTACGAGGAGGCTCATATATCAACGTCGCCTGGAACCATCAACACTCATGTTTCCTCGATGGCCAATATACCGAATACTGCTCCGTCCGCCCACAATGCTGCTGGAGGGGGGAGCACCGCAGCCATGAACTACGCAAGTAATTCCTCTGCCGCACATGTGGCGAACAATAATGCCCTAAAGAAGCAACGTTTGGGCGCGACCTATCAGCAACAATTACAGCATCAGGCCCATGATCAGCATCAACAACAACAGCGTTTACAGCAGAACCAACATTCACATCAGTCACAACAACAACAACAACAGCAGCAACAGCAGCAGCAACAACAGCGTAGTCAAATATCACAACACCCACAACAGGGTATCTCGCATCCAACTAATCCGCCTTCTCAGGGCCATATCCAGCATTCTTTCCCACAGGACCAGCAACAGCAACAGAAACAGCAACAGCAACAGCAGCATCATAACACTCAATACCAACACTCCCCACAACAGCAGCAACCACAGCAGCAGCAGCAGCAGCAGCATCACATACAGCATCAGTTACAGAATCAAATGCTCAATCAAGCAATGCAACAGCAGTTGCATGGTGTCTTGCATAATTCGTCTTCAAACACTACAAGCAATGTTCAGCAGTTGCACCTGAACGGAAACTTGGTCGATGCAGTTTCTACCAATGACGTTTTCTTGCAAACAGGCCCTTCACAAGCTGGAAAGGGTGGACATCTTGCTAATGCTGGGGGAGGTAACGGTAGGTTTAACAACAACAACAAGATGCAGGCAGCATTCAACAACTATTCCCTTAACATGCAGCCCCTCGCTAAGCATGGTGTGGATGTCACAGCTTTGCAACAACAGCAGTTCCAGCACCAGCACCTGCAACAGCAGCAGCAACAGCATCTTCACTCGCAACCACAGCATCAGCATGCTCATCAGTTTCAACAGCAGCAACAACTACGACAGCAGCAAAGGGTCAATCCCCACATACAGCAATCGCATCAACAGCAACAGCACAGGCCTATGGAAGGAATAAGCGCCAACGCTATCCATCGGAACCGTGTGCCGTCGCAAGTGAATACTGCGGCAGCAGGAATTGATCTAGATTTCATGGATGCTGATATCATTGACGATCTCCATGATGGAAGCGCCATAATGGGTGCTACTCCATCGCTTACCGCCGACGTCGCCAAGGCTTGGAAGCAGGTTGATGTGGACGCAACCACCAGAATGTCGTCGCATAGAAGCAAGATGGGCAATGCACAAGATTCTGAAGATAGTAGTATGAGCGAAGACGATGAAGAGGATGAAGTGGCTAATACGACCGTGCCCGTCGCAGCTACGAAACGGAAGCAACAGGCCGGTTTCATTGACGACCCTGCACGTAGGCTTTACGTTATGGACCACGAGGAGCACAAACCGTTCAAGTGCCCCGTAATAGGTTGCGACAAGACATACAAGAACCAAAATGGGCTCAAGTACCACAAATTGCATGGCCATCAGAATCAGAAGCTTCAAGAGAATCCAGATGGTACTTTCAGCATAATAGATCCCGAGAGCAACGAACCTTACCCCGATGGGTTAGGTTTTGAAAAGGACAAACCGTATCGATGCGAGGTGTGTGGTAAGAGGTACAAGAACTTAAATGGGCTGAAATATCATAGAGGGCATTCTACGCATTGAAGATGGTCCAGTTTCACGTGTATGAATGTATTATTATTGACTTTCTAGTTGTATTTACAAAGTAAGTTATTTAGATTTTGGGAGAATGATATAAGGGTTCAGCTTTTCAACACTCTTGTTGTAATCACTTTTGAAAAAAGTCCTACATCTTTTGGAGCTATCTTATCACGATAAAGAAGCCTTTGCACCTGATTCCAATTATTTACGGCTGACAAACCGCCAATTGTGTTTATAGCTTTCAAGAATTGTGCTATAGAGAGGTTCAATTGGTAATGAGGATCAATCTAACTTTACCACTCAAGTGGGCCCAATGGTGGGCATATGGCCTAGTCGTTGTACTGGTGAATCTTCTTTTTATTTTCCCCCTTTCTGCTTTCCTCTTTCGAGACTTCTACACACGTATGGTTCCGCCCGATACTGTTCAAATCATACCCTTCAGCGAAGCCAAAAGATGTCTGTCGGCGGCCTGTAATGATCAAAATACATTTCGTTTTGATATTAAACGCTATTCCAATGACGACTCTAAGCTACCAAGCAGCGCTCATAATGGATTCGGCCAGAGCATCCCGCTGAGATCTGACATTCCATATAAAATGGACTTGAAGCTTGACGTATTTTGCTTGAATAAAGTGACCGACTTGAGTATAAGGGACAGTGAGGTGACAATCGCTGTGTCTACCTCCAGGAAACCAGGAGAAATTGTGATTTACCGCAAGATTCTTTTGCTCACCTGTGCGAACACCAGAGACACCCACTCTCTAAGTGAGACAAAAAGGTTGACTAGTACGTTTGCTAAACAAGTACAGGATGAATTAGTTAATTCATTTTACTTGGAAAACCCAGTAATAATCGATCACGACATCAAGTCCTTGAGAGTAGTGTTAACGCTCGCAGGAAACGCGAAAGTCATCATTGATCCTAACTCCTCTGAACTCAAGTTTGCGATGAATTTTGAGCTCAGCTTGAGAAACCTCATGATAAAATGGAAGAAGCTGACGTACTGCATAGGAACCCTGTTGTTCAACGCATTTATATCCTTTTTCTTCCTTATTGCATTCGCCATCAGCTTCCTGCGTGCTGGACACGTTCGTGGCAACGAGAAGCTACAATAGGTTGTTAATGTTATAACCCCTCTCTCCGTTCTAGTTTAACGTATTAAGAGCCTATACCCGGATCTAAAAACCGTTCATAGGGGACAAGTAGACTAAAATGACAGTACTAATTGTATGTATGTACTGCTACATGTGTCCTCATGACTGCGTGAAAAACAGGATCATGATGAAATGCATAATTACTTATAGGTATCTAACCTGGGCGCTAACGGTGGTTCTATTGCCAAGTTGAGCACCTTTGAAGGGTACTAGCTCAAGATCCATTATAATTTTGGCTTCACCAACATGAAGCATGTCACTAAAGTGGGAAAGTTCTTGCGCGGTAGCGTTGAACACATCAATAGCGTTGATCAACTTTTTAAGTTCAGTTTCTTGCCTCATAGTGATGATTCTTGTCAGTCCAAATCCTGATATATGATCGCCACCTATAATAAATGAATTTTTATCTTCCTCAGCTTCGGTGCTTAGGGATGAGGATTCTCCGCGTTTTCTGAAGTTGTCGGGCTCTATTCCATCCAGAGCCCTCGTACCTAGACTCAGGAAGTCAGGAAAGGGCACTTGACCGTCGTAGCAATTCTCAGACTTCGGAGGGGGCCCATCAAATACTACCGACACCTCATTATCAGACAATTCAATGTCATTGATGCTTCTATTCAGTAGCGATATGTCGATATCACCGCTGAGGATATTACTGGTGTTATTGATATAGTCCAGAGTAGGAGGTAAAGGCTTGTCGTAGCTCCTCGCAGTAATGAAACCCCATCGATCATTTGCCTCTTGCACTCTTGAAACGACTGAAGAGGATGAGCCTGACATTGGCGCTGTCACTAATCTGAATGTCCACTGGAATTTGTCACAACCATTTATAGTCCCAGAATATTTCTGCTCTGGCGGTGCCAGTAATTTTCTTTTGGTTTGTGTTTGTTGAACACTATCAAGTTGGTTTTCTTTTGATGCTCCCGCACTCTTCCGATGCGCTGCAATAGAAAGGGATGGATTGGACGGATGAGTTCGAAGTTCCAAAGAAGACCCGCTTCTGTTGGCCGAAAGTGAGGATGTAGCTGACAAGGATGAATACATTGAAAGCACCTCCATCGACTCTGAATCATTTTTAACCTCTAAGCTCGAACCTTGACCTGAGCTTCTCCTCCGATTAATATTTCCGGCATTTCTTGGGACCTTGTCCGTTAGTGATTTTACTTTACCAGATGTTTTAGATCCCGAAGTGCCGAATTTAGATAAGAAAGATCCTAGCGCACTGGATATAGAATTTGCCTGTTCTTCTTCATCTTGAAGTGATCCACCCGTACTTCTGCTGCTAATGCTGGTAGACCTGCTCTTGGAAGCAGGCCTACTGGGAGCCGACATTTTAGTTTTGGCCAATTCCTTCCGCTTGGTTGCGGCCTTCTTTGCTGCCTTAAGAACCATTATATCTAGAACATCGAACGGATAGCGACCTCTTGAAGCCACTACTAAAGGCCTTACACTTGCCGCTGAAATGACTGATGGAATGAGGATATGAGTCTTGCGTTCAGGTCCAAGAGAGTTTTCACCATCACGTATCAAAGTTTCCTCATCAATTACAGGGACCTTTGACAGGATGAGCTTTTTGTTCATGTGAAATACCAACGAGTCATCAGATCGTTCCAGCACTCCTTCGCAAGTACGATTTTTTGCAAGTTGAGATGCTTTTCTGTATGCTTCTTGCAAGTTTCTCAAGATAGAGAATTTGGCCTGACCTACCGTATCGTCTTCATCATTCATGAGCCGGAAAACAACGACCTTAAAAAATAAAATCTTTACGATATCAAAATTAGTGTCTAAGGCTAATTGATTCCACATTTCAACCACCAAAAACTTTACCATTCTTTCTTTCAATCCATCTTTGGTAGCAATAAAATCCCACATATTGAACAAAGCTAGCAGCGCAATACTCTGACAGTTTACGTTGAGCGTCTTAATCATACGTATAAGACCTTCACACCACCTATTCCAGTTTAAAACGGAAACGTACTGGGGTAGTGATTCAAATTGAAATACAATAAATTGCAAAATCCTATTGTAGGCCAGGTTTCCGAGATGGTGCTCATGCGCGGGTATTTTTGATACTCGCTTGAGTTGTATATTATCATGAAGAGCTATTAGATCGCTTAGTAGCTCAGGAATAACTTGGTCAAAACACCCAACAAGAGTTCTTAAGCACTCCCAAAGTTTCGTGATCCTGAGCTTGACAAAAACAAAGTTGTTGATCTGCTCATTTGTTGGTGGTAGGTTAAGTCCTTCGGTCAGTTTTCCAGGGAGTGGAGTGTCACTCTCTTGAGTCTTCACAAATTTCGTAAACGACTCGAAGTCATCGGCTATAAACCTGAGGATGTGCTTGCTCAGGACCGAAAATCCCGGCACAGATGTAGGTTCTAGCGTCTGTAAGCCTTGAGATGCAAGAAGTCTTAGTGAAATGTACCAATAATGCCAGTAGAAAGCCATAAAGATAGCATCATTTTTCAAGTAGGATATCATCACTTGAAAAATCTTGTTATCTTGCCCAGTACGGGATGAACGTTGGTCATTTGACAACCTATATGAAATGTTATAGTCCTCTTTTTTCCATGGGAACGCTGTGAAGGAACGTGGAACCGGCGTAATGGCTGGTTCTAGGAAAGACAAAACCAAGTAGTCATAACTGAAAGAGGAGTCCAGAAAAAAGAATGCATAAGCGATGATTTTGCCCATGAAGGAATTAAGCAAAGTGTTATATTCCCTCTGGTAGTCAAGTTGAGCGCTTACCTGTTGTGGATGAAGATGCGAGTTGCTTGAAACCGCCTTGCGCCGCTTAGTGTTAGTTATGAGTCTGTTTGTGACGTAGTGAACAGTAAGCAATGTGTGGTAGGAGTATACTTCCAGGTTACGGTCGTATTGTACAGTTTCAGATGGTTCAATTATCAAAAGAGCTTGAATGCGGCTAATACATTCCAGTGATACTGACACGACCTCAATGCTCAACCCCGGCGCATTGCCATGGCCGCTAGACAGGTTTCCATCACTACTGAGAAAATTGAGTAATGTGATCCACCACTGTACCATTAAATCTCGTTCTTTGGAGTCTGGACATTTTAAGACACATCTGCCCTGCTGTGCTTGCCGCAAGTTGGTAAGTAGGTTCAGCCTCAGAAAGTTGGCAACCATTTTTTCCTTTGCACCCGCTTTAGTTTGTTCACTTCCGTCTACATGGCTGATTAACGCTATGAACTTGTTCAACGAGTGTAACAGGCGAGCATCGCTCTTGGACCCTTCCATGGCGGGAAAAATACAAATCGAGCTTCTTTCACAGTTAATTAACTAGCAGCAACACGTATCAATGCTTGGATTTATTTGAGAGCTGTCTTTGTTTGAATTCACCCCACTTTTGACGGTCCGTTTCATAGACCGTTTATTAAGCCGACGTTTTTTTATCGAGATTTCAATTTCTAGATTCTCCTTAACTTGCAAAGACACAAAAAAATCCGCTGTAAAGGGCAGTCTTGGAGCTAATGAAGTCGAGATTCGACAATCAGAACTACAGCTGAATGGTACAGGTTGTGAATAACTACAATATGCGGACTATACACTTTGTTCATGTAGATATCATTGATATCAACACTTTAAGGTGAAAAGTGTTGATGTCACTACAAACGAAACTAATTGAAATTGGAAATTAAAGACCATTCGAAAAAAATTTAATCCAAAAAACAGCTAATAGGAAATGAGCTTTTAAGAGTTGCAAGGTAAAGAGGCGTTAAGGTATTGAGCGGCTCAGAAGCGAGCAAGAGATGTCGAACGAGCCAGCACTAAAGAAACCGAAAGTTGACTGGGGGCTGAGTGACCCATCGGAGCCACTGACACGAAAGGACGTCGTTGCCTTCCAGAAGGAAGCTTTATTTAGGGCAATCAACAAACACAGATGCAGAGAGGAAAGTCTGGAGAAGCAATTAGAGGCCGGCAAAGAGCATTCTGCTTTAGTGCGCGATCAGTATGCGGTAGTATGTGCGACGCTGATCGGCCTAGCTAGAAAGCTGTTGACGTTCGTGGGCCAAGACTCTGAGGCCCATAAACTGTGCCAGCGGATGCTTGAAGGAAGCGAGGCTGTTATAGCCCAGTCATCTGCAGAGTTTATCCAACTTCTAGAGAAGCACTTATCGACTGAAGAGCAAATTGCGGATAAGGACGCCAGTATAACACAGCAGATTCACAAGCTTGAAAGCACAAAGGTTGAGCTTTCCACTCACAATAAGCAACTACAGAAAGAGATCAGCGCGATCAGGGAACACTACCAGACTCTCATACGGCGCTACGACCGCGAAGAGAGCGATACCATCAAGCGGGTATTCAAAACCCAAGAAACGGCGGATGGTGCACCTAATCAAGAATCCGCTGAAGTCACAACAGGCAGGAACCATGCATCCGCGACCGACACGAATGTTATGAAAGAGGAAAAAGGAGAAAAAGAAGAAAAAGAAGACACAGTACCGCGAATGGATCATCAGCTTCAAGTTGATGACCTTAGTAACCAGATAGAACTTCTCAGAGGTACTTTGAAGGATTTAGAGGCTTGGAAAGTTAAATCAGAATCAGAGCTTGTTAGACTACGTACAGAACTTGCAAGCAACAACCATCAGGGTGTTGAGCCTCAGTACAGTCCGAACAGTGATAGAGAGGCGCTTCAACGAAAAATACAGGTTTTGACCAAAGAAAATGCAGAAATAACACAGGCGAATGACTCCTACCTTTCAAAGTTTCAACAGATGATCCAAGACAAGGAAATTTTCACCAGTAAGCTTTCCACAGAGTTTCAAACTGCTCAAGATGCATTAAAGAAGCACAACGCAATGCTGGAAAAGGATTTGGTCAGAATCAGAGCTACCAGAGATGAGCTCTCCAGCAAGTTAGCAATACTTGAAAGCCAAAAGCCCAAATCGGAACTTTTAGATGATCTGCAGAAGGTATTGGATCTGCAAAAGGAGAGAATAGACAAAATGGGAATGGACCCTAAAGAAATGACTAATGATGCTGTTTTAAAAGAGCTACGAGACTTGGAAAGGGCCTTCAAAGAAATTACCCAGTATGCACATAAGAAATACTCGGATCACATAAGTCAGGAGTCTGTTATTGCCAAGCTGACTGTCGAAAAAACTAAGGCCGATCAGAAATACTTTACAGCCATGAGATCCAAAGACTCAATTCTGATAGAAAACAAAAACTTATCAAAAAATCTCCACAAATCCAATGAGCTGATAGCCCAATTGAAGGAGATCGAACGCACTTTGCAAAACAAGATCGAAAGCTTAAACAAGCAAATTCATCTCTCTCAGAACAATGAAAAACGACTTTTGGAGTCTAATAAAGCTCTTTCCAACAAAACAATGGAGCTTACGTCTGATTTGAGCAAACTAAAGAAAGCAGCTGACAATCAATTGAGTCAAAAGACCAAATACATCGAGGAGAGGGTACATTTAGAGTCGCAGGTCCACTCTTTACAGACTGACAATAATGCTTTGAAGTTACAGGTTTCGCAAGCCGAAAACAGGGCGAAAAAACTCCATAAATCTCTTGTCTCGAATGGTGGTGACAATGGAGTAATAGCCGAAGAGCTCGACAATTTCAGGACCATTGTCTACTGCTCTCTCTGTTCTAAAAACTGGAAGAATACAGCCATCAAGAATTGCGGTCATGTGTTTTGCGAGGAATGTTGCAAGGAAAGACTAGCTGCTCGAATGCGTAAGTGCCCCACATGCAATAAGCCTTTTGGATCTGCCGACCTTTTGGTAGTCCATCTATAGTACTTCTGAGAGCTCTATCGTACCTCAAGCCTATATGTAAATTCGTATACAAGAGTCTCAAAAAGGTGTTAGCACTCGTGCTCATGTTTAGTCCGACTTCTACATCGTAGTAAGAGGAGCATAACCGCCAACTATAACAATGGCACGGTGTACGGTTCAGTTTTAATATCAAGATGCCATTTTTCTCAAGAAAGATCAATCAACGACAAAGATTAGTTAAAAAAGCTCTGAGCATATCAGTCATAAGGCTAAAGGTAAGGCCATTTCTGACGACCTTAGGTATTGCCTAATGTCAACGAATTTATACCCACAGGCTAGGATTCTTACAAAAAAGAATGACCCCTTGCATATAATAAAGACAAGGAAGCTGACGCACAAACGGCCCGTTACAATCGCGGGTCCCATGGTAAGATATTCAAAACTACCCTTTCGTCAAGTTTGTCGTCATTACAACGTCGATATAGTTTACACTCCGATGATTTTAGCTCGTGAGTTTGTGCGCAACTGCCACGCCAGAAAGGCAGACTTCAGTTCAAACGAAAGCGACACTCCTTTGATTGTGCAGGTTGGCGTGAATAACATAACAGATCTGCTTCGCTTCGTAGAGATGGTCAGTCCCTACTGTGATGGTATTGGGATTAATTGTGGTTGCCCGATCAAAGAGCAGATACGCGAAGGCATAGGATCTGCGCTGATTTACAATCCAGAGCTACTTGCTGGCATGGTATCTGCTGTCAAGTCGAAGTACGGTGATAAAGTGAGACTTGAAACCAAAATTCGGATCCACGATGACTGGGATCAGACAGTGGCTCTGTGTCACAAGCTATGTGACGCAGGTGTGGACTGGATTACCATACATGGGAGGACTCGTACAACTAGGTCGTCGGTTCCCGTTAACTTGGACGCTATTAAATACATTACTGAGAAAATTAAGCATCGCGACGTTCCAGTGATCGCGAACGGTGACTGCTTCAGTGTCGAAGATTTTCAGAGAATATTGGAATACACCGGCGTCGATGGTGTTATGGCTGTGAGAGGGCTACTAGAAAATCCTGCCTTGTTTGATGGCCATAAAACGTGTCCCTGGGGGGCCTTGGAGCTATTTTGGCATTACGCAATGGAGTTTGGCGGATTACCGCACCAATTACTATTGCACCATCTACACTGTATGCTAGAAAATATGGGACTTGAGAAACAGCTGCACAATGAGCTAATGGACATCAAGACGACTGGAAATTTGATCGATTGGTTTGATTATAACTTCATTTTGAAGCGAGTCGGAGAGCCTGGCTTTGGTGAAGGAAAAGAGATTCCCTACAAGAATAATTCAAAAGTATAAAATGAAAGATAGCAGGGGGGATAGCAAGCGTTTCAATGCACAGCTACAGCACGCTGAGGTTTGGAATAACTCTTGTATACTACTATGCCCTCTTTAATCACTTCAGAAAGTAGGGTAACAGACGGATATGAGATTCATAAAAATCTGAAAAAAGTTAGTCGCCAATTGCCTCTTACTACTCGAGAATCAAGCGCATCCCGTGCTTCTGGCGGGCCTATTAAGTTAGTCTCGCCATCGGAAAGTTTGATTTGTATGTTTACAGTTAGTGGGGCGACTTTTGTCTTCTAAACTCGTTGCCAAATTGCATTCTATGATGATAGTTTTTATTTGTTTGCCAGTCTATTGAGAGCAGAACGTCTCCGCAAGAGGCGCTTCTAGAGCCATCCCACATGTATCGTTCGCGGTGGTGTGTTTCCTTCACTTTGAATCTGAAATAGGTACCGTTTTGGCGCTCATTTCTCCTGGTTCGGGTGTTGTGAGAGCTGGGGCTCTCTAATGCGATGAGTGGCTGGTATTTTTATGTCATAGTTACACTGAGAATGCAAGCACAAGCTTAGAAGCATTGATCGCATCAAGATTTTTGTGGCAGTCTTACTAACTCTCCTACAGTATGTGTATGATATTTAAATGTACATATGGAATGAATGAAAGGTTTGGAATTACGTGAATATGTACTCCCTACAACGCTACGACAAGGCTAGCTACCGAGGTCCGTAAAGGCTTGGCATCTTGTCCTCGAAGAGATTGGCGCGAACAGGTAAGAGCGACATATGAACCACGAAACCCATCGCGTATTCTCCTTCTTAATCGTTTTGATATTATTATTGAAACGTTTTACAGAAAACTTAAACTACAATATTCTCGTGGAAATCTATCCTACCCGCACAGTAGACTTAAGCTTCATCTTCTTCAACAACAACGGTGTGCAAGCCCTTGGCGGAGGCGACCACAACTGGCTCGACGTAAGAGAACAATGGGAACTTGGCGTTCTCCTCCTCGTTTCTCTTTCTGGAGATTCTCAATCTCATTCTGAATGGAACACCCTGGACACCTCTCTTCCAGACCTCTTGGTTCAATCTTGGGTCCAAACGCACTTCCTCAGTACCCATGTGCAACTTGGCGAACTTCTTGATTTCCTTCACGGCCTTTGGAGCCCTCTTCTTGAAAGAGACACCATGCAACTGCGGTGTGTTAGTAAACGTGTGCATATCAGACGACCGAAGGCACTTCTAAACCGGATTTTCCGTGCCACTGTGAGAGCATTGTCTCAATTCTCTGTAACACCCCTACTGATTGCTCGAGAAGGCTTGCTTCCTTCCATACTAATCCGTTCTCTGCTCAAGAATATTTTCCTCTGCTCTCACTCTGTAACCCCACTATCCACGTATTTTCCGCGTTCAGTACGCTTCGATCTCTCAGTCTTCGCCATTATATTTGACATACTCTCTTGTGCAAGTTGATGGTGTATTCACGGGTAACAACGTCTTTCAAACCAGCCATTTCGTACACTTAATGCTTCTACTTGTGAATAAAATCAACCCAAATCGCTATTCTTCACTTTTGGTTGACCTCAACTTTTTTTTCCAGTACCTCTATTGCTAGTTTCCGCCCGCTCCTCCAACCTCCGCTCCCGTGCACCTGCCAGCCTAGCGTAGCAGCGCTAGGCTGGGTATCCTAGGCAGAGATCCTAGGCTGGGCAGCCCCGAGCTAGGCGGCAACCTCCCAGCTTGTGAGCCTACAGTGGGCCCAGCTGTGACGGCTCCTGCCTAGCATCTAGGCTGGATGGCCGCTAAGCCTGACCTCTAGGCTGGATTCCAGGGAGGTAACCCTACGCTACCGCGGGTTACAGAGAGTGCTCTCCGCCACTGTCTAAGCTGAGTATGCTACAATTTCATGAAAAGTTGCGTCTCCATGTAAAAAAATCGATAATGAAAAATATCACGATTTTCTAAAAAAGTTTAGAAATTGTTTTTATAAATGTACGGGTTTGAAGATAATAGAAATGTACGGATGTTAAAAACAGTCGAATGTAAAATAGTCATCTCTAACGAATACATTTTTTTGAGCAGATCTGGAAAACTCTCCTCTGCCCTTTAAAGATCTGCTCACTGAGGACATCGAAGCTACTCTTCCCTCTGGTTCATTGGTTAGAGAAGTGGTAGACAATGGCGGCTGGCCGTGACGACAATGAAATATACCGGCAAACGCAATCGCAAATTTATAATTTGCAGCAGACGATTTTGAACTCATCACGAATGCAAGATGCAGCTAAACCACCAGCTCAGGAAAAAACGCTGTTTTCAAGCGATGACACCACCAAAAAGCAGGCCATAAAACATCCAGCGGTGGAAGTAAACTCCAGGCCGGTACTGGAGTTGGTCGCCGCGCATTACGCTGGTAACAGACGGCATTTGGGTCCATTGCGTTACAATGCCTGGGCAGGCATTCGAGACAAGGATGCTAGTAATATTAATGACACACCTGCGCCAGATATGCCAGATCTGGACTATATGCGTTTTTTGATGCCCCGGCCCTTGCTTCCAGCATACCAGACCGCGGAAATCAATTGCACGGTGACAATCGAAGTAAGCTACGAAGACATTGTTGCCGCAACACAACCACATCCCTCAAATCCGCACGTGGTGAACAATGAGATCTGGGGCTCCCAAATATACACCGACGACTCCGATATCCTGCTGGTGCTGCAGCATTGTGGCGCGATCCCCAGCTCTTGTGCCCTTGCCGGTGCGCGTACCCCAGCGAATCTAGAGGACCCTGACCACGTGACAGGTGTCATCCCCCCATCCCCGACACCATACGACCTCAAAGTCGACATTCTACTACTACCACCACTACAGTCATATTCTGATAGTCTCAACAATGATGTGAAATCTAGAAGTTGGCGTGGTTGCCACGACGGTCTGAGTTTTGGGATCTATGGCATTGAAATCAAGACCCGAGACACCTCTCTGCGAGATGTTTCTTCTCAAGATCAGGTAAAGGCCATTGAGTGGTGAAATGGAGGTTTCTTGTGTCGGAACATCAGATGGACGTTGCAGGGTTACGGCATCTTCTAAAATGTGTCTTAAGCTCAAGATTCTCCACGTGATACGCATTTTACCATATATGAAAATAACCAAAGCTCCGGGCCTCTTCTTTATTTCACTCAAGTCATAGGTGAAGTGGGGTGTCAAGCACGGTCGTTTCGCTGTGGGATGGTACCTAGAGGTCATAAAACGTCTTCTGGCTCTCCGCTGGGCGGATCCATACGGAATTTTTTTCTCAAGTGTAAAGTTGGGTTACACCGAATTTCCAAAGAGGCTTTGGATAGTGAGTCAAGCGAGGAACACAGCGTAGTGAACAGTATGTTCGAAAGCGAAGCGCGCAAGAAAGGCCTCAAAGAAAGCATAAGTGAGGAGCGTAATAGCAGCACATCTGTACCTTTGACTCGCGAAATGCGCTTGACTGATGAGGAGGAGAACGAGGATTTGGATACAGAATCCATACAGGACTCGCAGCAGTGCAGATCGACTAGCACGAAACAAACTTACGCAACGTATGATGCAGTGCAGGAGTGTGCGAAGCTGCGAGCCGCAAGCGAGGAACCGTTTTCTGGCGCGGACCAAATCTGGAAAAGGAGGCGAGACCTATGGACTAAAAGCACGTCTCAGGCTGATCTGCAAACTGCACAGAGGAACAGAGACCGCTTCAACGAAATTAGCCCCCGACATTATGTTCGGATATACCATCGGCTGGTAGTGGACGGGATGGCTTTGAAACATCCCGTGAATTTGCAGGACGCCATGAAGGTTATAAACTCGGGCTGGGTTGAAACTCAAAAATGGGAAAGGGCCGCCAACGGGCTGGCATAAGCGGGCGAGCGTAAGTACGTTGCACCAGAAGGATGCCAGAATACAAAAGTCGTTAAGTAATAATGTATAGTAGTTGATTTGTAAAATCGTATTAGGAAATGAAAGTAAAAAATTCAAGCTCGTACGAGGAGTGTGCAAACCTTATCTAAATTGTGGACTGATTGTCTCGTACTTTGTCCATAGTTGCTTCCAAAATCCTTACATCTCGCTCAACTAACTCTGCCCAGTTCTGTAGATCACCCTCTTGCAGTGTTAGATCACTATACTTGTGATATAGCTTTCTTAGTGGCTCTACACACTTCTCCTTGAACGTAGTATCATGAAGCGCTACTAAATCCTTTAGCTGCTTTTGGTTTATGTAGGCATGATTAGCTTCGATTTCCTTATGAGCCTCGGACACGTTTGTCGCGGTTTTAGACTTGAATATGCGATTCAGCTCTTGTTCAATGATGGCCTCCTGTGATGGTCTTGACATAGACATTGAGTAGTATTTTATATATATTGTATATCTGCATTTTAGTATATTCACCCTTTGAAACTTGTAGGGAATTATAATACATGACAAAAATTAGGCGCGAAAATTCGTCAAGGGACAAATGCTAAAGGCCAAGCTTCTGTCCACTACATCTGCTGATGATATTGTGTCAATACTACCTATTTGCGAAACTTCGAAGCTTTTGGTATCCACAAACTCCGGCAACGTGTTGGTATACTCTTTTGAAGCAAACGCGTACAAGTTAACACATACCTACAGCCATCTACTAAAAAACAATGGTAAGGATACAGTCATTTACGACTTGCTATATTCCGGACAGCTTGGCACGGTCTTTGCAGTCTGCGAGAAGAGCATTGTGTTGTTGAACAGCACCAATTTGAATCAATATGACCGAATAGTAGACAAAAGAGGCATCCAGCAGGCTTGGGTCCTAGAGAAACTTACGAAATCTAACTATACTATTACAGCCCTTTTGTATCATCCTAAAAAGGCTGCGAGTTTGAAGTTGTTTTTATGGAAAGACCGAACCTTCACCACTGTTTTAGAGATTGCGTTGGGAAGTAAAGATGAGCGTGTAACCTCAATTGAAATTGACCATATCGGATTTCTGATAGCATCAAACCTCGCCGTTTACTATTGGCGATTAAGCGACATGACGACACAAAAAATCGATAAAATCGTCAGCCCTTTATGGCCCCAAAACATTCATGATGCCCTTAAGGAAATGGAGACCTATAGGCTGAAACCCAATAAGATACACGAGAAGCCTTCGTCTTCAAGCGAGTCAGTATTATCTCACAAAGGAAGTCGAAGATTTTTCTTTCCGATGCGCGGAGCTACGGGTACAATACAAAATGAAAGGTTGATATTTCAGCCAGACAACAGGCAAAAACATGCTATCATGATGGATGGCAAACAAAAGAAGATCTTCACAATATCGGTACACGATCGTGCGGCTCCTCACATGTCTATGCGAGATGGAAATAACTTCTTCGAATCAAACGAGAGTTTTGATCATATGCAGTATCTGTCATCAAGATTTTTACTTCTCAATAACCGGGACTACGTTCGTATCGTAGATTACCAATACGGGTTTGCATATTTGGATCTTTTTGTTGAAGAAGGTATCAAGATCGTTAAAAAGGCGCAAGATTCATCTCTATTAGTCTGGACGTGTGCTGATACTTTAAGAGTTTACAAAATCCTCATAAGCGATGAATCAGACGCTATGTCTGATGAGGCCACATTTCCTGAGATTGAAAAATTCGACATGTCGCACTCAATGAAGAAGATTGCCTTCTGCAAAGCTATTCTTTGCCCCCATAGCCGGCTAGCATTGTGCGAAAGCTCTGAATGCGAAGATATTAATGACTTACTGGATCTATATGCTTTGAAACTCCGTGACCTGAACGTGCTATGGAGTCTTAACTGTTTTGAACACTGTCAGTCATTTTTTGGGATGGCGCCAAAAGATCCTAAGCGACTGATTCGGTTTTCGAAACTTCAAGAGTTCGTGATAAAAGGCATTTTCGATAACTTTATCAAGTTCTTGGCTCCTCCAGAGCTTGTGATATACCATTGCTTCCCTGGGTTCGTTTCCAAACTTGTAAATGACGCCACGCTCAACGAATTCAAACCTATTTCTGAAGAATTTATCAATGAAATTCCACCACAGTACATTAATAGGTGGTGTATGCCTTACCTAACAGATATCAGAAGGAATCTGTATAATCTTTCCGAGAAGAAGACCATTATGTGGACGCTTCAAGATAGAAAAATTGAAGTCACCGTTCAGTTCTTCCAAATAAACCATCTGCAAGAACTCGATGTCCCTACCCTCTTGAAGATCGTTGATACAGCGATTTTCAATTTCTATCTTAAATTCAATCCCTCGATGCTGGGTCCATTCACAAGGGTAAATAATTATTGCGATTTCGATACTGTTGAACAGGAACTTTCTAAAAACCAGAGAATACAGGAGCTGGTAGATTTCTATTACCAACGCAACAAGCATGAAAAGGCTTTGCAACTTTTGACTGGTCTGGAAAGCCATGTGAAGTCTTCGAGCCCAGATGAAATAGCAGAGAAGGTTAAGGCTCTTGTGATTGATTATCTTATAAAGCTACCTCAAAAGGAATCTAGTGTATTATTTCAATACAGCGGTTGGCTCTTAGAGAGGTTTCCTGGCGATAAGAGTACCATAATTTCCAGTGTTTTCATGAACTTCAGTCCAAACTGTTCCAAGCTAAATTTTATGGAGGTATATGAATTCATCAATTCAATCGACAAGGCCATAGCTTTAACTTATCTTGAGTTTGTCGCGGATAGCTTTAGAACAACTCAGAGAGGTGTTTATATGGAGCTAATAAGGCGCTACCTACAGAATATCAGTGATTCCAGAAACGCCAGAAAATTGGAAGCTGTCCTTCGCTGGGGAGATTCTTATGATCCTCGAACCGTTCTCAGATACTTAGACGAAGCAATCGAAGCTGACACCCCTGGCACGGTCTTTAAACTCGTGAAGAGATTGAAGGTATATCCCCTAAAGATTATGGGAGAACACGACCAATCTCTAAGCATTTTGTTCGAAGACCTTTCGGATTACAGCTTTGCTTCAGCCTACTGCAACGACGTGTACCAAAAAGATGCTCAAACTGGGCTCGAGCTCTTTGGTAATCTTTTCGAAAGGTTAGTAAAAAAGTACAGTAACGGCGAGAACGGTTTCCGGAATCTTCTTCAATTTCTTAAAGACTTCAGTACAAGGTTGGACAGCATTGAAATTCTCAGAAAGCTACCCTCGAACATCAAAATTGCGGACCTCAACCAGGTATTTGCCAAAAAGATCGAAGCTTCGTCGAACAAGAAAAATACATCCCGGATGGAACAGAACTTACTACAGGTAGCATTAGTGGAGAAGACGTCCAGCCTTAATGAAGAACTTGCCAAGTATGTTATAATTGGTGAAGATCAGAAGTGCTTTGTTTGTAAGAAGCATGTCAGAAGTATCACGGGGGAGACGCTTTTGATGTATAATACGGAGAATGCAATGGTCACAACGCATTACAACTGTGGTAAAGTGATGGAGGAAATGTTGCAACAAGTCAACAGAAAAAGTATCAAAACATTAGGTGAATTATTGTAGTGGGAATCAATGATAGATATATAGAATTTCAGTGGCAGCGGTCAGGCTTCCACATACTTAGTCACCATATAGAAAATATTATACCGTGGAGACAAAACTTGCAACGCTTGAACAATATTTGACGAGCTCATCAAGCTTCTCCTCCTGTCCGTGAGATTCATGCCAGGCACGCAGGGCGGTGGATACTGATTCATCTGTATTGTTAGCGTGAATTACGTCTCCGTGAGCCTTCATCAACAGGCTCATGTAAGCTTCATACAACTCAAAGTTCCTATTGGAGTTTAACCCTTGAGTCAATGCTTGCATGAACCAAACAAGCTCATCGAATGGCGCAAAAGAATTCAGAGACCTAATTTCCATATCAACTGCGGCTGCAGAAAGACTTACTAGCTCATTTAAGAAGGGCTGATAATCAGACTTTGTTTTACCTTCTCTGAGCAACTTTGTGAAATTTGACTCGAAGCTCGCCATGAAAGGCTTGCGCCTTTGTAGTTGTTCTTCTGCCTTACTAGCTTTTTCTTGTAACTCTCGTTGAGCGTCTGTCGCAGCGTCGGTGACCGGAGGAGCACCTTCCCTGACCCCAGCATCATCACCAACTTTTTCGCCTGACAGCTTCAGGAAAAATGGCGCCTTTTCAGGTTTCTTTGGAGCTTCAGTTGGCTTTGAGCGCTGTCTGATGACATCTAAGTTCAGCAAGGTCTTTAGTTTACTCCTTGGTCCCACCGACAGAGTGACCAAGTTTTCACTGATTTGATCGAGAGTTTCGTAATGGCCGATCTCACTGTCTTCATTTTCATCTGTCTTTTCTGAGTCAAAAGCACCATCAAGCATGGATGTCTCGGTTTTGCCGAAAGACATGGAGGTAGCAATGCTGGAAAAGTCCTCCTCCTCCATTTGTTTAGCTGGAAGAGCTCTAAACTGAGCCCGATTTGTCCAGATTAAGATACCATTCCCATTTACGTGCGTCGTTGCGACGAAATCAGCATTGGGGGAAAATCTTATGTTTGTGGCTACACTATCCAGTCGGATACCATCAATGCAACAGCCAGTTGGTAAATCCCACGTCCTGGCCGTGCCATCCAGCGAGGTGGAGATAATCCAGCGACCATCTGGGGAAAAATCGAACGAACTAATTCTATTGGAATGTCCCCATAACTGTCTTACGACCTTTTGAGTAACTGCGTCGACCACGACAATGGAAAAGTCATCTAAAGCAAGAGCAAAGAGATCAGATGATCTATGGTACACCATGGATGTGACAGGGGCGTCTAGTTGTAGCTTTCCAAGATAAGAAGACTTACTAAAATCGTAGAACCCAACAATACCGTCCAAGCCGCATGAAACCATTTTTCTATTCATTCCATCAACAGCAATTCCTGATACTGCCTTCTTGTGAAGCCTATACTTTTTCCGGGGCAGACCACTTTGAAGGTTATAAACGCCAATTCCACCATTAGAAGACCCAACAAAGCCAAAGTTACCGCAGGGTGAAATGGCAACACTTTTAGCTAGCCCCTCGTCAATGGTAGGAAAGGTCCATCTTCCGACCCTCTTCGTGGCTAGATCCCACGACCTTGCAAATTTCTCATCTTTATGGGCAGTAAGAATGTTTTCCCATTCCCCTTGTCTCGCATTTTCGATAGCCATACACAATATCTCTGGAAACTTTTCCTTTAGAGAGTTTCCAGCAAGCCTTCCTCCATCTTTTTTCTTGTGTAGTCTTTGGGATAATTCTTGAGACTGAGCGTCTTTACGCAACGAAAAGCCCCACAAAGATCTATCACTAGAAGCTGAAAGAATGAAATGAGATTGATTGTCAGCAAAAAGAATGGAAGTAGGTGGCTGTGAGTGCCCTCCTCTTGATCTCAAGAATCTTGGGGGTTGCACTACCACTTCCCCATCACTATTTGAAAGCGAAGGATCAAAAACGTATTCCTTTAACTGATTATCGTCACCGGAAGTAACGACGATGGGCTGGCCGTTCAAGAAAGCAGCTTTGGCGATGCCTCCAAACGCTTCCCTGTGGACATTCTTAAGAACATGGATACGACTTCTGCGATCCAAGTCATAAAAGATTAAATCACCATTCGAAGCACCAGCAGCCAAATGAGCCGGCCCGTCTGTTCTGAAGGTCAGAGAAGATATTCTCACAGGAGTCTTGATTGTACGCACCTTGCGCGCCTTTTTCACGTTATAGAGAATAATTTCACCAGATGCGCATCCTAGTGCCAAAATATCCAGAACTGGAGCAGGCTCCGCTGCAGTGATCTGTTCGGGGAATTCGTCCGACGTGAAAACGATCTTACCTGACTTAACGTTGTACAGCAAAATGTTTGATCTCGTTACAATCACGATCTTATTGAGATAAGTTGGAAGATGCACAAGACGCACGATTTCAGATCCTTGAAGCTTGGAAACGCTCATCTTGGTGTAGAATTCCGTTGGAAACTTGTCTTTAGCGTTCTTTTTAAAAACGTAGACGCTGTTGTCGCTCGAGGAAGTGCACAAGAACTCCCCAAAGGTGCAAATCCCAGTGACAGTGGCATCCGAGTCGGGCAATTCGATCAAATGCTCGAGTTTGCCTCTCCGGTAAATGCCAACCTTATTTGCAAACCCAACGAAGACATGTTGAAAATGCGTCGCTAAGCATGTAATAGGTGATTCGGTTTCCTCTTCACTCACAAAAAGCAAGTTCAGATTATTGGCATCATAGATTTGAAATGCCTTGCCCACACTGGTTACAATGTAAAAGGTAGATCCCAAAGTGCCTACAGCAAATGGAACACTGTTAGAGACGTTACCGACGATTCGAAACGGAGAAAGAACCTTAGATTTTTGACGAGCATGGGTGGGCTGATCTTGAGCCACGATCTTACGCTTCTTTAAAGCATCAGTCATCGTTTTAGTACGTGGTTTGCCTGGGTCTTTTGATGTCGAGCCGATGTGAAAAGTGTGCGATGAGCTATCTCAGCCAGAACGATGCCAATTCTTTCACGCATTATATACGATAATCCTGCATCTATCATCAATATGAACAAATCGTGTACAGCTTCGCCAGTGACTGGAATCTACTGAGATCATGTATCAGTTTCCCCATTATTTCTGACTCTTTATATGGAATCCACATTTAGCTCTCTATCACTGTCAGGACTCTTTAACTCTTTGGTTTTGAATACCTTAAACTATATATTCGCTACACGGTATAATCATATTAGGCTTCTTTGTAAGTGGAATAGTGCACCTATTATCTAGCTCTTCTTTCAGGCATTTAGATAGGAAATGGTACATCAGGTGTGTTTCGTGAATAGTAAAAGCCATATTAATTTTATTAGCTGCCAATTTAAACTAATTAATTAATCATTTTATAGAACTCTGTCGTGCTTGAAAAAAGATAATCGAAATTCGAACTTACTTACTCTTGGAAGACACTCCTTCTAATTCTGTTCTCTTCCTATCCGTTCAACGATGACTGACAACAAACCTCAAGATACTGGTCAAGGTTCGATGTCGCCTTTACTCTTGAATCATAAGACGAAAAAAGCCATGGAGTCCATAGCTCCTATTTTGGAGGGGTTTAGTCCAAAGACATCAGCTAGCGAGAATACATCATTGAAGCTTCCACCCCCTGGGAGCCCCCATGAAGCTCACTTGGATGACGACATGAGCTGTGACTTAGGGTTGGATAGGACTATCAGTATCAATTCTCAGCATTCCTCTTCGTCGTCGAGACCTGGTTTATCCCCCACAAACTCACATGACAACATTCTTCCGGGTGCGATGCTCCAGAGACTCAAGAGTAACTCGAATTTAGGCCATACACCAACTGTCACCCCTGGGAGTTCTACTTCTGGCTCTTCGCCGGCCATAGCATCGGAAACAACTCATAATGGAGACCAAGGGGCCGATAACGCAGCCGAAACCCCAACTAGTTCAGCTAATAGCTCTGCTGGGCCTTCAAGAAAGGCCTCTATGACAGCTGCTAAGCCTCAGTTACCAAAAATAGGAAAAATAGGTGTCTGTGCAATGGATGCTAAAGTTCTTTCTAAACCCTGTCGTCATATTCTCAATCGATTGATTCAAAATGGAGAGTTTGAAACCATTATCTTTGGAGATAAGGTTATATTAGATGAAAACAATGAAAACTGGCCGACTTGTGACTTTTTGATCAGCTTCTTCTCGTCTGGTTTCCCCTTGAGCAAAGCCATTGATTATGTGAATTTACGGAAGCCATTTTTTATCAATGACCTTGAGATGCAAAAAGTACTATGGGATAGAAGGTTATGTTTGAAGCTATTGGACGTTGCAAAAGTACCAACGCCGCCTCGACTTGAAATCAGCAGAGACGGGGGACCACGGGTCGACCCCGCGCTAAAGGCTAAACTCTTGGAACGTGGAGTTGACGTTAAGCCTGTAAAAGAACCCGAATGGAGAATGGTTGATAGCGACACTTTAGAAGTTAAAGGGAAGAGGATGACGAAACCTTTTGTCGAAAAGCCTGTCGATGGTGAGGACCATAATATTCATATCTACTACCATTCAAAGAATGGTGGTGGTGGAAGACGCTTGTTTAGAAAGGTAGGGAACAAATCGTCAGAGTTTGACCCCACTCTTTCAACGCCGCGTACAGATGGCTCATACATCTACGAGGAATTCATGGATACCGATAATTTTGAAGATGTCAAAGCTTATACAGTTGGTGAGGGTTTTTGTCATGCCGAAACTAGAAAGTCACCAGTCGTTGACGGTATTGTGCGTAGAAATACACACGGCAAGGAGATAAGATATATTACAGAACTGAGTGCGGAGGAGAAAGAGATAGCTCGCAAAGTTACTACCATTTTTTCTCAAATGATTTGTGGATTTGATTTGCTACGTGTCAACGGAAAGAGCTATGTCATTGACGTCAATGGATTCTCGTTTGTTAAGGATAACTCTGCGTACTACGATGCTTGCGCCAAAATTCTTCGGGAAACATTTATACAGGCCAAGAAACGCATGGATCTAGAGAAACGCAATTTACCTATGATTCAAGAAGAAAAGACTCAGAAATGGGTATTTAAAGGTCTTGTCTCTGTTATTCGCCATGCGGATCGAACACCTAAACAAAAATTCAAGCACTCCTTCAGATCTCCTATTTTCATCTCGCTTTTGAAGGGACACAAAGAAGAGGTGGTTATACGTAATGTGAATGACTTGAAAGTGGTGTTACGGGCCCTTACTATCGCGCAAGAAGAAAACACCGAGGACCCTCAAAAGCTCGAGGTGCTTGCAAATGCTTTGGAGAAGAAAATGGATCTTCCTGGAACGAAAATTCAATTGAAGCCTGTATTGAACGCTGAAAAAGAAGTTGAGAAAGTTCAGTTTATTCTGAAATGGGGAGGCGAGCCTACGCACTCCGCTCGCTACCAGGCTACTGAGTTAGGAGAGCAGATGAGACAGGACTTTGACCTATTGAATAAAAATATTTTGCCCAACATTAAAATATTCTCTTCCTCAGAAAGAAGGGTTTTGGCCTCTGCACAGTTATGGACAATGGCTTTATTTGGCGCTGATGAGCTTGGGAGTGACGAAATCTCCATAAGAAAGGATCTTTTAGATGATAGCAATGCTGCAAAGGATCTCATGGATAACGTTAAGAAACAACTCAAGCCCTTGCTCAGGGAAGGAAAAGAAGCCCCTCCCCAATTTGCTTGGCCTGCGAAGATGCCAGAGCCTTACTTGGTCATAAAGCGGGTCGTAGAATTAATGAACTTCCATAAGCATGTCATGGATTACAATTTTGCAACTAAGAATGTGGAGGAAATGCAAAGGAGGTGGTGTTGTGCGGAGGATCCGATGCTATTCAAGGAACGCTGGGACAAGCTTTTCAAGGAGTTTGTGAGCGTCGAAAAGGTTGATCCTGCCAAAATTTCAGAATTATACGATACAATGAAGTACGACGCTCTTCATAACAGGCAATTTTTGGAACACATCTTTGCTTCTAATGATGCTACTGCTCGTGCAAATGTTGACATGTGTAAGGACTCCCTCGTCGATCGCTATCCCATCAATATACTCGCCATGAACAATTTCAAAATCCCCCATTCCCATTCCCACTCTGGAAGTTCGAGTAAAGGCAGTAGTGTCGGATCATTAGGATGGGTTCTAGAGAGCAGTGCCAAGGGTTCTAGTCCCTCCTCACAATTTGACGACCCCAAGTTTATGCAACTGCGCGAGCTTTACAAACTTTCAAAAGTCTTGTTCGATTTCATCTGTCCCCAAGAGTACGGTATTGACGACGGTGAGAAACTAGATATCGGGCTATTGACCTCACTCCCGCTTGCTAAGCAAATTCTCAACGATATCGATGATATGAAGGCGAAAGATGAGCCTGCTTGTGTCGCCTACTTCACCAAGGAGTCCCACATCTATACTTTGCTCAACATCATCTACGAGAGTGGTCTTCCAATGCGAATTGCTCGGAACGCATTGCCCGAGTTGGATTACCTATCCCAAATTTACTTCGAGCTCTACGAGAGCACCGATAATGCCGGCCACAAATCACACTCCATAAGGCTAAAAATGTCTCCCGGGTGTCACACTCAGGATCCATTGGAGGTTCAGCTCGACGAAAAGCACTACATCAGTTGTATCCCCAAGATCTCCCTCACGAAGCACCTGGATATGGATTATGTTTCGCAAAAGTTAAGAAACAAGTTCAGCAGAGTCATTCTACCTAAGAAATTTACTCCAGTGAACATCACCAGCCCTAATCTCACTTACAGCTGTGCACCAACCCATAAAAGCACTTAAAGTGCCTATTACCCATTCATCGCGGTCTCTCCTTAGAGCTGCGAATGACAAGTAAAACTAGTATAGTTTGGTAACTTGCGCGTGGGTGCAACGCTTATGCGCAAATTGTGAGAATTAAGAGACTGCCAGTCCATTTTTCATAGGTTAACCAAACAGGAGTAAAAACGTATACTACTCAAAGTGCTCAGGGATATATGTCCGAACTTGAGCATATTTGAGCATATTTGAATTTCTCACCTATAATCGAGATTCGCAGAGCATTTTGGCGCGTAGATGAAGTTGAATATAAAAATGGATACCTGATTATGTTTAAAGAAGGTTTAAGACTTGTTTTATTATCAAAGTACTGAATATCAATCAAAATAAGCCAAATATGACAGAATTCCTGGACAGCGATCCACTTTTGAAAATGAGCATGGGAGGAGGGTCCCAAAAAAAAATGTGTAAGATCTCAATGTTATGGAACTGGTATACGATCGACACGTGCTTTATCTCTAGGACTTGGAGGAATGACACCAAGGGTAAATTCGCTGGTTCCTGCATTGGCTGTTTTCTTTTAATTGTAGTTGCGCAATGGTTGAATAGAGTGTCGAGGCAATTTGACATTGAGCTTGCTAAAAGGCGCAAGCTCAAGTTGCTGGCAAAATATAACGCTTTGAAAACTGAGGATGCGGGTGAATCGTCACTTTCGGATGCTGCTACACAGTCGCTAGAAGCGCTCATCGCCGAATCTGATTACATGACTACTTTTAAGGCTCTTGGCGCTACCATGTCGCACAAATGGTTCATTGCACAAAAGGATGAAGACGAAGGCTTCGCGGCTCTTTCAGGCTGTTGCTCGACCACCTTAAACGTTTATCCAACTCCGCTGGACCACGTTCTGAGATCAATTATTTTCGTTCTCCAATGGGGTCTCTCCTACATCATCATGCTGTTGTTCATGTACTACAACGGATATATCATCATTAGTTGTTTGATCGGAGCGTTGTTTGGAAGACTTATCTTCAATTTCGAGCCCCTAACAACTTGCGGAGGGTCCGGCGGTTCGGAGAACGTTGTTGCTCACGACAAAGAAGAAAACGATAGAAAGTGTTGCATGTAATTACGGTCCATTTGGACATTAGGTAGGCTTTTAATGAGCGAAATAATAATAACAAGACAAGTATCACAAGATAGGCTAGCCAAGACTTAGGCTATAGCCAATTACTAAGATTTCAAGAATGATGATCGTGACGTAAGTAAAATGTTATCACTCGATAATCTCTATGAAGCGAGCTGTGCGGGGAATTCAGCCCAAGAGGCTAGCACAAATCGCTTACAGTATTGAATGATTACCATTCAATAAGAGATTTGGTGATTTTAATATTCCAATGCTCCGTTAGTACAATGTCTCTGAGTAATGAGACATGTCCTGCAGTCCGTTGACTGCATCATTGGTTGTTGTTATCAAGACAAAAATGTTGGAAATGAAACTTAAAACATATCTTTTATAGTATTGGGCCAATTTTCACAGGGACGCTAAAGAGTCAAACAGAACAGATATACTCTCACCGTAATGATCACGACGAATACACTCTGCGAAGATTGAAGAAACATCGATTACCACCAACTTCTTGGAGAAGCGTATCTTTTGCTGTGAGATAGGATAGGTGTTGGTAACAACCACTTGATGGATTGAAGGTGACTGTTCCAGCTGCTCTAAACAGTCACCAGTGAAGACACCGTGGGTAGCAACAACATACACTTTCTTGGCACCACAGTTTTTTACCAAATGCTCTGCCGCACTGATAAATGAACCGGGTCTGTCAATCATATCATCTAGAATGATAGCGGAACGGTTGTTGACGTTGCCCACCAAGGTGATGAGCTTCTCCTGGTCCACGAATTCTGGAGCTTCCTCGTCCTCAGAGTCGACAGCGTCATAAGATCCTCCCAAAGCGTAAGAGTCGCTAACTTGAGAATGAGCTTCAGAATCACTTTCTGAGTCTGTCATTGCTGCGTCGCTGGCATAATCATCGTCATCTACAACATGACCATTTACAATTCTTGCCGTTTGAATCCCGTTGGTCAAGATAATGTTCTCCTCCTCATCTGGGGCATCGCCGGGTCTGACGATGGGCCTGTTTTTTTGCAGCATGGATTGCTTTCTTTGCATAAGTTGAACCTTACTCTTATTCTGAGCGTACAAATCCTTGGAACGCCTGCGATCGGTGTGGATCATTGCGAAGTTGATTTTCAGGGCATCAGCAAGAGCAGTCACTCTCTTGGTGCCACCTGGGTTCTTCGAGACAACAACAGCACCTTCGTAATCCTCGACATTTTCTCTGATCCACCTGGCCAAACTAGGACCACCATAAAGGTTGTCGACAGGCTTGCTGAAAAAACCTTGCATCTGAGAAGCATGAAGGTCCATAGATACAACATGATCAGCACCGGCCATAATGAGTAGATTGGCCAACATTCTAGCAGTGATAGCGCCTCTGTGCTTCTTCATTTTACACTGCTTGGAGTATGGAAATTGAGGGATCACGGCCGTAATCTTCTTGGCAGAACCACCTCTGCAAGCCGACACTAAAATCAGCAGCTCCATAATGTGGTCATTGATAGCAGGGGACCCAGATTGAATGACGTACACATCCTCGTCACGCACCGAGACGCCGATCTGCACTGACGTCTCGCCGTTAGCGAACTTTTTCAGCGTGCATGGAGCTGGCTCGATACCCAGGCGCTGGCACACCAGGTTCCCGAGCTCCGGGTGTGAGTTTCCTACAAAAACTTTGCACTTGCGCATTTCTCGTTTGTCCGCACTCAAGGAATCCGGCAAACACGAACTATTCCCAGTTACCGGTAATCTCACTTTGGGCAAAGACTAGCAATAGCTGTAGTCCTAAATACTTGTAGATGTCGGCTAAAAATTTGAAGGTATTAGTGCCAACGGAGATAACCTTATCAGTCTAAGATTAAAAGTTTCTCACCACCTGAAAAACCTAAAAAATTTAGCGGAAAATCAAGCAAACGCTAAATCGTGTCAGCTTGCCTTTTCAACCAAAGCCCACGCTGCAAGTCAAATTGTACGCACAAACAAAAAGGGACTAGCTCCAACAATGTTTGCTCATGAATTAAACTCAGAACTTATTCAAGATTGATGTAGATTTATAGATGGAAAATTTTTGACTGGAAAAAAATTGATGGTGGTAAAAACATTTCGTATATCATTACATGGACTACAATGATATGCCATCGAATAATAATCGAACCGATGCTTTAAATGACTGAAAGCAGAGGAAGAATTGGCAATGAAGGAGAGCTCGGATGGGACTTTTAAACGTGTGAGTAGATCGAAGGGAGTTACCAAAGGAAAAAGTGTGGAAGAGCTGCTTTCTGAGCGTCGGAGTACGATACAAAGCTCTGAAATGTTCCAAGACTTGAAGAAGCACTTGGAACCGCATAGAAATGGTATCTGTAAAATAAGATGTGTAGCAATTGGCAGCTTTCATGAAGAATTTGCTGCCTTGTACCAGATGGCTCTTTTACTGGAGCTGTGGACGTTTTTGGGCGCGGACCGTGGTAATAAGATCCTGGTATCGGTCTACGATCCTGTTTTTACCGGGGCAGACCGAGCGCTTATCGAGACACTGGGGCCGGAATGGTCTGTGGACGAGACTGTGCTTTGGGCGCCAAGTTCGGCCTCAGAGGTGCTGTATTTTCTGCCCCACGCGCCGCTGGATCTCACCGAGCGGATCGTTGCATCGGAAAACCCGAGATTTTGGCTTGCTAATCACATTTCTAAACATACCGACCGGTATACAAAGCTTCAACTGCACGATAAGTACCCAATTCTTTCTAAACTACTGAACTCGCTGGTAACAAGCGAAGCTCCAGTACGAGAGTCTGATTTCCAGCCGTTTGTCTCTAAACGTAATCGGCGTAAGAACAAATCCAAATTTCAAGAACCAATTATCGACTACAGTAGCATTGATACACATTTCAGTGAATGCACAGTGCTGACCGACTTTAAAGATGGGGGCATGCTCTCAGACCAGCCGTGGATAAACTCGTTTTCTGATCTCGCTTTGCATCTACTCGATTAAAGTAATAACAATGCGATAGACAACCTGCATCGTGATAAAGGACCCTCCAACTGGGGAAGTCACACACTGAGATTAGAAATAACCAGTGGGAAGTGGAGCCAGGATTATCCACACACCTGTCAGGACGGGGTAGGGCCCATCTATGTAGTAGCCGTTCAACTGCAATTAAAAAAAAATCAACTCTTTCTTTGTTGTATATATATATGTACATTAAAATTGTTTTCCCTGAGCATAGTCAAACCTTGACGCACATTATCTATCTATCCTCTTTCAGCTTCCCAACCTTAGAGAATTTACTTTGCGAAAAATGCGATCATTATTCAAATAGTGAAGTCAAACAGTGGAGTGGTATTTCCCTGTACCACCACTATCTACGACATTAGATAGGTGTTGATGCATTTCAGTTCTGATACTTTTCCCAGTTTTCCAAAATTTCCTTGACCTTTTCGGAACCGGTCAGGTCGTAAACATCTTGGAAGTACTCCTTTGTGATTTCGAAAGGCTTGGCAGTCAAGTTAGGAATGTACTTGCCAATCAGTCTGTCGGCTTTGACGTTCTCCTTAATGATGTTCTTCTTCAAGAAGTTCTTGAATGGCTTGACACCGTTTCTTAGGTAAGAAGAGTGGAATGGAACGGAAATACCGCGGAGTGGTATACATGCGAATCCTCTTTCAAGATCAATTGGTTGAGACTTTGCCAAAGACTTCTTGGACACCTCGTCGATGATCTCATTCAAGTGAGACTCAACTTCTTCCAAAGACATGGAAGCCTGTAGCTTCACAATATCGATCTTTTGGACCTTGACGAAGTTGAGCACGTTGGTGAGAGTGTCCAAGGCTCTCAAGTCACCAGCGGCAACGTACTGCTGGTTTTCAACATTGTAGTTGACGATTTCAACCAACCATCCAGTTCTCTTGTCTACGCAGTTGACGACAAACTTCAAGGCGTCTTGGTTGAATGTTGGAGACACTCTTCCTGGGTTGACAGCAACCATACCATAGTTGGATCTGCCCAAGTCATCTCTTGGAACAGCAACTTGCATGGTCATACCTCTGTAGAAGACAACTTCCACTAGAGATTCAATAGACATGACATCTGCTAGAGACGCCAACGCAGCATATTCACCCAAAGAGTGACCGGCAAAAGCAGCATCAGCTGGAATCAATCCCTTGGCTTTCAAATCCTCAAAAGAAGCCTTTTCCATCAAAGTCAAGGCTGGTTGAGTGAATTGAGTGGCAGAAAGCAGACCAGTTGGCGACTTGAATGTGAATGAAGTTGTTTCCTCAGTAATGTCCTTGAAAATTCTCTCAGTCTTCAACTCACCGTCAACAATGGTCTCAAAGATCATTTGAGTGTAGTTGGCCTTAATCTTTCTACCTTTCTCACCTCCGAAGTAGATGGTCATCTCGGTAGGGTTCTTTCTGACAATTTCGAGAATGGAGAAACCGTAAGTTTTCTTAAAGTGAGCATCTGCTCTGTCCCAGACAGTTCTAGCAACCTCAGATTTGTCGTACAGATCCATACCCATACCTTGTTCTTGCGAACCTTGACCAGTGAAGACAAAAGTGGACACTGGCTGTTCGACCTCCGCTTCACCAACCATCACGGTTTCTTCTTGGTCATTCTTGGTCTCGAATTTGATTAGCTTACGACCGTTGATCATACCAACGTGCTGAATAGTAGTTTTGAGAGGAGTGTTTGGCAAAACCATGCCAACAAATTGACAGCTGTAAGCACGCATTCTGGAGGAAACGTTGTCAGCAGCATATGTCTCGACAAGAGCACGAACGGCAGCAGAAGAATACATGCCATGAGTGATGGTGCCTGGTAGACTAGCGTAATCAGCGAAGTGGCGAGAAACGTGAATAGGATTCAAATCACCAGAAACTCTGGCGTATGGCTCATTTGTGCCTGGAGCCTGGGAATCTCTCACAGCAATTGGAATAGCATTTTCAAGGTTTACCTTTTGTTCCAAAGTAGAACCATGTCTGTTGAGGTAGTCAACAACAGGGTTACCATGCGATTCGCCAGCTTCGTAGTCAACAACACCAATCTCGACATTTTCCTTGGTTGGTAGTTCCATCTTAATCTTACCTTCGCACTTGACAGTGTTGAAAACAGTCTCGTTTTTGAAGGTGACGGCGGTTTCAGTTTCGAAAGTCAATGTCTTGCCTAGCAAGTCAATGTCCTCGTCATCAAGCTGGAACCACTCCTTGGAACGGAGGACGGCGATATCCTTAGCAGATTTGATTTGAACTTGATAAACAGGTTCCGCAATCTTCTGGAAAGTGTTCTCGAAGTCATCGTACTTTCCACGGTAGAAGAAAGAAGAAGTAACCTCCATGACAGGGGAACCCTTTCTGCTTAACGTTCCAACAACCTCAACGACCTTTCCGTTTGGTTGGTTGACGACACTCTTAATGACAGCATTTGAAGTGATGACGTCACCCTCTTGAAGTGGTTCGGCACCAGGGATCATTCTGTATCCGTTCGACATGTGAACCAACTTCAACAAGTCACCATCAACAGTCTTAGGGAAGATAGCCTTGATGATCACCCTCCAACCCACAACAATGGCGAAGTCCATTGGAGCAAGGAGCTTTCTGCCTGGTCTAGAAACAAAGTCTTCACACTTGTTTCCGATGGCATGGGTGAATTCCGCAATATCCTTTGCAGAGATTGTTACTTCACCTCCCTCAATTGGCTTTCTTGGGTCAAAGTCTAGGTCGAATGGTTCTTCAACCCACAGTTTCCAGTAAAGCTCCTTGATACGGTCGTTACGACCGTCCATAACTTCAGCAATTGGAGCAAAACCATCCTCAGGCTGGTACTTGTACAGTAGAGGAAGGCTGACAGGCTTGCCATCCATGGTTCTGTTCTCAATCAATTGAAGTTCCATCAAGTTTTCTTTAACCAAACGCAATGAGGCGGTTGGCTTCAAAGAACCTTGCACCGGCTCCAACAAAGTAATGATTGTCTTCGATGCATTATCAGGTTGAGAAATCTCGACCACTGACTGAGCAGTAGGTCTGAATACCTTTTGAATAGGGTTCTCAGCGTACATTGAGTCTTGAACAACTCTGGTGGTAGAGAAAATAGCATGTCTCCAGTTTCTCGTGGCACCAGCAAGCAGCTTGAACCAAGCCTTTTCGTCAGTGGATGCAGAAGCACGGTAGATGATCTTGCCATCAGTTTCAGCAGAATCAAACTTAACGGCTTCGGGATCTTCGCCGCCAAAGTATTCAACCACTGGAATCTTGGTCTCATCACCGCCGTACTGCTCCTCTAGCAACTTCTTGATGTGGCCTTCATGGATACCATCCATAATGCTTTGAATTGGCTCATCGACCTTGTTAGTGAACTGAGCGGCAACAGGACCGTGCAAGATACAAGTTCTTCCAACATCTTGGTCAACGACAGCTTCCAAATACTCAGACTGCCATAGAGAATCCTTCTTGAAGAAGAATTCTAGTCTGTGGTCCAAGACAGGCACAAATGGGACAGGCTTTTGAGTTGGTCTCTGACATAGGGTCAAAAAGTAGTCCACATCTTGTGCATTCAAGAACTGGGTTCTGGCAGCGGGGTATGCGTTGAAAACAGCAGCCAAAGTCTCCTCTGGTTGGTCAAGTACAGAGTAGGATTGAATTAGGGATGCAGTTCTCTTTTTGGTGAAACGTTCTTCAACACGACGCAAAAAGTCGCCGGTAAAGTTTCTCCAAGAAACGTCAATCCACTTCTTAGAAGATTTCAAATACATCAATTCAACCATTCTCTGAGCAACTTCCTCATAGTTCATGTCAGTAATGTCACGAACTTGACCATTCACAGTGGCGAACCATGGTTTCTGGAAATCAGCGTTCAACTTAGCGATAATGTAGTCTCTCTTCGCATCGAGAGCAGGTTGAAGCTTGTTCTTTGGCAGATTGAAAATTGTGTCATCCAATTCTTTCCAAAGCATCACACCTCTAGTAGCAAGCTTGTGGATTGGCTCACCCATTTCAGAGCGCACAGTGATGATACCACCTGTTGGCTTCTTGTAGGTTTGTTCCCACTTGTCGTCTGGGACACCGGTACAGGCAGCAATAGCTTTCTTGGCATCTGGAGATGTTTTGGCTTCCTTGGCAATCATAACTCTTGAACCGAACAAGAAACCATCGAATGGCATTGGTGGGTAGTTGAATTTCGTGGACCACTCACCAGTCAAGTATGGATAGGTATCTTCAGCAGAACCGAAACCAGAACCAGCCACTAAAATGATATTTGGATGTCTTCTGATTTTCGAGTACATTTGTAGCATTAGAGAGTGGAAATCCTCGAACGAGTGGTGACCACCACCTCTACCACCAGTCCATTGCAAAACAATTGGGAAAGTTGGGTGGGCTTTAGCAATGGCGACGACTTGAGAAATGGCGTCAACAGAACCTGGCTTCAAGCCCAAGTGTGTCAGGCCTAGAGTCTCAATGTACTCGGATGCCACCTCTAGAGAAGGAACACCGGCACCAATAGTCAACGAGTGAATTGGGTAGCCCTTAGCTCTCAACTCCTTGATCATTGGAATACCCCATTGAAGCATTCTTGGGTTAACGTAAATCAAGTTAATACCCAAACCGTAACCCTTCTTGATCTTAGAGACAACCTCGTCGATAGCACCAATCATGTGGTCAGGGGTGAAATAACCACCACCTGCGAGTTCGATTGTGTAGCCAGCGTTAATTGTAGAGGCGACGAAATCAGGAGAGACAGTACAAGGAGTCATACCTGGTACCAACAAAGGTGCACGGCCAAGCAATTTGGAGAACTTGGTATCAACGTAGACTTTTCCAGCTTTGGTCTTGACCAACTTGGGGTGGTATTCTTCTAGCCAGTTTGGTGAAAACTTCAAACCCTCAGAAGAGACATCAAAGATCTCTTGCTTAAAACCAAATTCGTCATCAGTTGTACGTTCTAGAGCACCTGCAACAATGATACGAACACCGGTACCATCTTTGTTACGATGGGTCAACACACCCAAACCAGACGAGCCACCGGGACCGAAGTCGAGGATGTGGGTAGCCTTGAATTGAGTAGTAGTTTCCCAGTTGACTGGCAACTTGGTGATGCACAAGGTGATTCTTTCAGCAACGGAACCTTGGTATGCTCTCAAGTCTTTACCGTCAAAAGTGTCGTAGACGGGGATCTTCAAGTCCGCTTGCTTGAACTCTACACCCGCATCTAGAAGATCTTGCTTGATGAACTCGTTGGCAGGTTCCAATAGATGAGAGTGGAAAGGAGACGCGATAGGCAAAAATCTGTTAAAGAATTTGAGCTTTCTTTCACTGTGTGGAATTCTGGCTTGATCCAAACCGGCTGGAGCCTTGGCCTTTCTCAATGTCAAGTTAAGACCGTAAAGGGATTGTGGTGGGCCAGTAACCACCAAGTTTCTGGCACCGTTTATCAAGGAAATCACAATATGCTTTTCGGTTGGTAAATGAGCATTGGTTTGGTCGATGTAAGTTTGTACTTGTTCTTTAGTCAAGTTAGAAATCGACAACATTGGAGATGGAGTACCTTCCCCGTTCTCAGCCGAGTCTTCGAGCATGGAAGGAGGCAAAGAGGTGTTGGGGTAGGCTTGGTAACAACGCACACCGATGAAGAACAGTATGGTGATAGTCTTACTTAGGGAAACGTTGAAGGATTCCCAGGTGTCGGCCTCGGCTATAGCCACGGCAGTGGCCAGACCCTGAGAGTGACCAGTGGCACCGGCCAAGTGGCTTCTGAGCTCGCCTGGGGTAAGGCCCAAGACACGGGCGGTGACCGCGTAATGTACCAGTTGGATGACACCAATCAAGGGACAAGAGATTGGGATGGACAACAGGTATGTGTTATCAGGAGTTTTCTCTGGGTGCTGCAGCCATTGTAGCACGTCGAAGCCTTGGGTGTAGACCTTCTCGGTGTCGTCGGTGGACTTAACCAATTCCGCTAGTTTGGCGGCGGCGGCCTCTACGACATCGGAGATAATGCTGTGGTAGGTGTGGTATAGCTCGCGCAACTCCTCGAAGTAGTCATCGGTGTTACCTTGACCACCGAAAATAGCGACCAATTGGGACTGCTTGTTGGCAGCGCTCTTGAAAAGAGCGGAGTCGGACTTGCCAAAGGGCTTCTGGGCGGCCACGCGCGCGTCGAAGTAGTTCTTGATCAAGTCCTTGACTTTTTCAAGGCTTGTAGGATAAATATCTTCATCAGCTAGCAACTTGGCGGCCAATGTGTGCACGTCGTTGCCTTGTAGATAGCTAGTTTCGAACTCGGCCAAACTGATGCGTAGCACATCGTCGAATTGGCCTTGAGTGGAGGGATCCACGAGGGAAGCCACGTAGCCCAGAAACTTACCTAGTAACTCGGCGGGCGAGGAAGGCTCATTGTCAGCAACAAATCCCTCGCTTACGGGGGGCAGCTGTTTGGAAAACTGGTCTTGCAACTGCGAGCCTGGGAAGTAGGCTGCTGTGGGGACCGGGACGACGTGCTCGATAGAGCCGTGAGTAAGAGTCAGTGCTCTGGTACTGTTGGAAGAACTCATGGAGCGTGCTGTTTGTTCTGGTGGATTGGGAATTAAAGTAGAACTATAAAGTCAAGCTCGCGAGACTAGCAGGTGGGAAAATAACTGGGAAGCGCTGGTAATGGCGAGTTACTGACGGTCCTGACAACAAACAAAGAGTTCAATTGAGTCTAAAGAGCCGGAATGTTAGTACTGAGAAGGCTTGAGAGAAGCCAGATTAAAAGGACAACGAAACTGAACGACCAGGTTCAGGTTTAAGGCTGATGGCGCACACGCAGGAACATTCACAATTTCCACGAAAAAAAATGGCCAAAAAAAAAATAAAAATGCCAAATACCCTAAGCGAAATCGGTTGGAAAGAGCCCCCTTTGGCCTTCTTTCAGCTCCTTCCCGACTGCATGCCCAGCTCCGCCGCTGGCTATGAATTTTTCGAAACCACGAGTACAGACTTGCATTTATTTTGTTGGGTCCAACATGGAAAAAAAAAAAATGGAAGGTAAAGGCAGCTGTGGAGGGGGGTAACAGAAGCCGGATCAAAAGAAAACCAAAGGGAACGGCGCGGAGGAGTGAAATAGGGCCGAAAAATTCACAGGCATTGGGAGAAGAATAACGCACACCAAACCAAACCAAACCAAAAAAAAAAAAAAAAAAAAAAAAGCTGGGAGCTCAACCAATATCGTAAATGGGCAGTTCGTAACCGTCGTTTGGGAGCCCGTATAAGGAAAAAATATACTCATTCAATGTTCAAGGCTTGAAACGGTCCCTATTCTTTCCTCATCGCGCACTTTAGCACTGACAGCGCACTTTATTTCCATTACATTGCCCAGCCTCATCGCATACGCCGTTCTTGTCCATCAAGACAGCCGTTGCGTATCGCTCTGAACGACATCCGTTCGAAAAGGGAAAAAAAAAGAAATATAATATACCCAAAACCATGATAAAGCTCCTTCTGAGGCATAACCACAAACCTCAGAATCCGACGCTGTATACGAGCACAGCAGCCGAGAGCCTGGCAGTATATTTTTTTGTTGGATTTTTTTCACGGAGGATTTAGGGATATCCATTGGCGGCTAGCGTAGCGCGGCAAACAAGAGTTTCGTGACACAAAAACGAATAAGGCTGGGAAAGCAGGCATTGAAGCACGCTGGAAAGGCTAGTTCTGGTCTTGCAATAGTAGAGCATCTTCAAGTAGGCATTTCGGTCGGTAACTCACAATCCGGCAATTGTAAACCATAATTTCTTTGGTCGTTCGTTCATCGTTCGTTCTTGTAATCTGACATTTGTAACTTGTTAATAAAACATACCTGTAAATTGTAGTGGCCTTTGCAAGTTCTTTAAACTGCAATGGTGTATCTAACACAAATTAGAGTCGAAGCTTTGGTGCAATTGGTAAACGGTCCTTGGGAAATAGGATAAGCCGTTTGTGTGTGAAGCTCTAACTTGGTGATACAGTCCAAACTTCAAATCAAAAATCAACCGTAAAAAAGGTAGGGAAGGGGCGATAAATGCTGGGATATATAGTATTTATAATAAGGGTGATGGTATCGCGGTGAGGTGTGGTGGTAGCCGCTAAAAAAGGTAGTTTCGGACTCGACCCCGGCAAAAGCGTTGGATACAACAGATTCCTACTAACGCGTCTGGATACAGCCAGGAAAGAGCGCAGTTTAGACGAGACAGGTGGCGCGTGCGCGCGCGCGCACGCGCGTTGGGTTGTGTTGGCGTTGTTGGAAATGTTGAATTTGAGGCCGGAGGGAGAAAATGGGCTGGATACGCGATTGGTGGATGGATCCGGGTAACGGGGACCGCTATGGGAGGAGGTGAGGTTGCTGATTCAGCATTTTGGGTTGCCATGGAGAGTTGGTCGTTTGGTCGAGATGGCACGTGGTCTTTCGTGTATGGTGATCTAGAATTGAGTGTTATGTAATGTAGGTCACGTGGTCTAGCCCTTTGGCCGCTTGTAGAAGCCCTGGCCCGCCGCATCGCTTTCCCAACGCTGTTTACGACCCGCCAATTGCTCGTTCCCACAAAACTCTAGGGCCATTCCTGCTTCTGCCCCGTCATTAACCGTCCTATGGCCGATTCTGTCACTTTCCCCAAGGTCGTCGGCCGCGCCATCGTTCTGGTACACCGCAGGGCCCTGTAAAAACTCGCCCAAACCTGTGTAAGTTGCAGCTGATCCATCCACAGCCATTTTTTCCTCCTCTTCCTCGCTTTCGTCGGCCACATAGTAGAAATCCATGCACGTGGCAATGGCACTGTTGCAGTTGGCCACTAGCGTGTCACCTCTATTCAGCCCAAACTCCTTGAACGTAAACAGGCTTTCCACTTGGTCGTTATAGTGGCGGTCGATCTCTGCGTATTTCGGCCTCAGGATCAGCTCCACGGTCGACATTGTGCATTCCCAGGGAAGGTCGTCACTGTATGTTTGGTCTGTGCTTGGAGGAAACAGCTCGGCCAGCAGAGGGTCCATCTGTATTGTCAGTAGAATTTCCAACGTGTGGCCCTCAGCGATCCCATCGTTATCCTCGATCCGGCGAACGCCGTGGTACGCTACTTTCTGGTATGGGACGCGGAGCCCTCTATCCAGCGCGTTGATCCATATTACTATGCATGTGTTGAGTATGAAAAAGTCCACCAACTCGACTTTGGTCATGTCAAAGGGTTCGTCGGCTTGCGAGATTCGGCCCAATAAAAAGTCCCGCCCGCCGCCGTACAGTATTGGGAGCTCATTTTGTTGGACCAGCGATACACCTTTCAAACGGGGTTGCGTCTGTTCATATAAAGCATAAGGTGTCACGTTCTCTACTGTTGGTTTGACCACTTCCAACTGGCATGTGAGGTTCTCTTCACCATTTTTGAGCATTTCGCTTCAGAAGTATTTTTGACTGACAACAAGAGATCATCGCTTACAAGATGCCTTTATTTTTTTTTCATATCTCATCGCGCACCACAGGTTGCAATAAGGAAGCTTCCCGGAGCTCTCGGCGCTGGCATGAAATTCAATAAGAAAGATATTATCGGGTCTCGGACAATGAACTTTCTTCAGTATGTAGATAATGAAAAGTAGATAGAGCATAAGCAGAAAGTGGCCTTTACGCAATGCACTAATGTGCAGTCAGTAACCCCAGCGAAAGAAAAAAAAAAAGCGCCCATGAAGTAGCACACAATGTGTTTTAGAAAACAACCGTATCATCATCAGGCCGTAGCCGAGTTGATGTAAATAACATCGGCGGATTGCTCGAAGCCGTTGAACTGCGTAGCAGCTGAGGAGGTGTAGGCGCCCAGAGAAGGGAAATACAACCAATCTCCAACGACTAAATCATGCTTGAGGTAGTACTCTTTTGTTATGCAGTCGAGCCCATCGCACGTAGGTCCCCAGATTGAAACTTTGTGGCCGCATTTGCCGTTTGACTTGAGTGAGCTGGATTCAAAGTCCCAGTAGTGTAACTGACCGTTGTGGTAGAGCACTCTTGGTGTTGGTTCTTGGTGGTCAAACAAGATGCAGTTCATGTTTCCATACACACCGTCATTGATGTAAAGCATAGACTCATTTTCGTCGTGGGCCCTCTTTGCTATGACGTGGCATGCCAGCGTGAACGGAGAAGCAGCAAAGAAGCGACCAGGCTCGGCAATAATGTCAACTCCGCACTCCACTGGGAAGTACTCTTCCAAAGCAGTGTTCAGCACGGCAGTGGCTTCGTCGAAGGACTCCAGTTGGAAGCCTCCGCCAATGTCAAGAATACGCATGTTCTGCAAACCATATTGGTTGGAGGCAAGATCAAACACTTCGCGGGCATCTTGCACTGCCTTATGGAAAGCGCTAAACTCAGATGCACCAGAACCAACATGAAAAGAGACGCCTACCAGGTTAAGATCCAATTCCTTGACCTTAGCGAGCAACGAAGCGACTCTCTCCATTTCACAGCCGTATTTCGTTGACAATCTACACTGAGCGGTAGAATCGTCGGTCGCAATTCTTAGAAGGAGTTCGGAGTCCGGGTGGTATTTTTTAATCTTTGCAAGCTCCTCTACGTTGTCAAACGTGGATTTCTTGACATCGCAGTTCTTAGCAAATCTGATGAAAGACGAAGCCTTGCAAGGATTGGCGTAAATTATCCTAGCTGGATCAACTCCCATCTCGAGAACCGCCTCGATCTCGGATTTAGAAGCACAGTCGAAGTTGACGCCTAATTCTGCTAGAGTTTTTAGAACCTGTGCGTTGGGGTTAGATTTCACCGCATAGAATGGGTGCACACGAGGTAGCTTGCAACGCCAAAGCTCATATAGCCTTTGAACCTCACCGAGATCGCAGACGAAAAAAGAGTTTTCGTCTCCTGCTTCACAAATCTCCTGATTTACGCTCTCCACTCGCGTTTTTAAGGCATTGCAGATGTGCTCATGAGCAACAGCATTGTTGCTCGTCTTGAGCCCTTCGAACTGCAGTTTTTGAGTAACTACAGTTCTTTCAACTAAAGTATCAGTTTCACAGCTCTTTTCAGGGCTGATCAGGGTTCTGACATCTTGTAGAGTAGCCATTTCTAGACAGTTGTGGAATAATTTGCGGTAAGTGTAACAATGGCGATGCCAAACGTTTTTTTTCATTAACGAGGAGCAATGGTTTCCACGTGCAAAACAGTAGGTGCTCATGTAACTTTAAAGTATGATCGACAAAGATGACATACGGGAAGGAAAGAGAGTAGAACTCCGCCAGAACTGCCTATGGTGAGAGTTTAGACTATCGAAGCTTCAGGTCACTTTCTTATGTTGGGGCTTCTTGCTTTATCTTGTTCGGGTTATTTCAGTATGCTTGTTATCTTGTCAGCTTATGAAGTAAAGGTGTAGAGTAGTAACCTTTACAGGCTGACAACGATACGATTTTGATAAATTGTTCTGGTGCGATAAACGTATTGTGGAAGTACTGAAGCACGGAGATTCAGGGGTATCATTTGGAGCGAGTCTGAGACATTCAAGGCGGAAGCTCAGCCGTGGTTCCCGTTGAAGGTTAGAGGACATCTTGTTCTCCCACGGAGCGTAAAGAAATTGAATACATGGTTTGCTGTACTATCGACGGCTGGTATGCTCAGGTTTTCTGATATCTTGACTTTTTGAGCCCAGATCAGTGTCTCAATTCTGATATGGCGAAAACCACATTGCGACCTTCTCTTTGCATTTGTGGACCATTTGCTTGATGACTGTTGACATGGGACAAATACCGTGAAAAAGTTGGTTCAGGATGGGTATTAGTTTTGTTGTTTAGTCTTTTTTTTTGTCTGAATTACTATATTTTGATTTTAGCCGCCAATGGTATTGAGGGCCCGTAAATGATCAGACAGGGAAATAAAAGTCCCCCAATAAGTAACAGGCTTGGTTTCCATCTACAAACTCTGGTACCCACTTCACCTTGGGGTCGTTTCTGGCAAAAAGTGTTCTTTGTTTTCGCCCTTCGTTTCAATGTTTAGGAAGTCAATATAGACTTTTAACGTAAAACAACTCCAAAAACACAGACTTCTCATCAAACGATCGCGTATATTACGTGTGCACTTATTTTCTACGTAGATGATTAAATGCGCTCTTGGCGCTAATGCTAATGTATCCTGTACAAATGTGAAGAAATGTCGTTTTCAAGCGGATAATAAACTTCGTGACCTGCGCTAGGCTTCCACTTGTTACGTTGTGTTTTCCTTCGTTTCTACTATGTTATTGCAAAATAGACACCCAAGTCCTTCCGTGACAGTTGCGTTGTCGTTGACTTGGGTGACCCTTGCATTTGCTTTCATGATTGCCAGCTCACCTTTAGAAGGAATCTTGCGGCAGGAATCATTGAGGCATCTTGTTCGTGTCTTTTTGTAGCGAAGACCGCAAGAATTGCACAATTGATCCTGTTTTCGATTAGTCCAGGAAGGCCGCCAGCAGGGAGAGTCGCTGGAGAGACAGGAAATACAGATTCTGTGTGAGACACGTTTCGGTGACGGTGGTTTCCTGGCTTGGGCCATTTCTGCGGGACTTGCTTTTGCTGTCGCGGCAGCTGTTGAGTTTGAAATTCGATAGGAGCTCATGGAGGTCGGAGTTCTCGGTTCGTTAAGCTTCAGCACGCGAGACCCCGGTGGTGAACCTTCTCGAGTCGGCGAGTTGGGGCGAGAGGACCGGCGAGGCGTGGCAGCAGAGGTTAATCGATAGTTTGAAGGGGGCGGGTCATTCGTTGCAGGAATTCGGGAAGGCGGAGCACTCCCAGATGGTGGGATACTCGAAGAAGGGAAACTTGAAGATTGATAACTGGAATGCGGGGTTCGCGAATAAGGTGGAGCACTTGAAGACGGCCCATTCGAAGCTGGGGTACTCAGTAGCGGCGTGCTCGAAAAAGACAGAAAATTATCAAAATTTGAAGTGTTTGTGGATGGGACAGTGGAAGAGGGAGGTGATGATTTTGAGGGTGTGTTCTTCATGCCGCTGCCCGAGGACTTTATAGGTGAAAGCGAGGATATTTTCATAATAAAATGCTGTGGCGAGGAAGGATTGCGCTTTCGAGCAGGTTTTTCCACTTTTCCTTTCGAATCCACTGACAAAATATCTCTGTTATTCAGTAATTTCTTCATTTCGCGAGCTTTGAAGCTATTCGTTTTCTTGTGAGATCCCGAACGTCGCTGCTTTATAGCTTGAACAAGCTTGTCACTAACAATTGAGTTAAACGTTAGTGGTTGGCGGGCAGCGGTGGTGACATAGTGAGGGCTCAAGGGCGGAGTGACCACACCCTCACTGTTGGAAAGGTCGTAAAACTGATCCTTTGGATTGAGAACCGAGGGCACTAATTGTGATATAGAGGCAATGTTTGCAAGCACGTTGAGCCCTGTTGGGGAGCGTAGGGAGTGCTCCACCTCACGCGAGATATGCAAATAGTCGTTGTAGTTTTGGTTCTTGCACCAGGCGAGCAGGTTCTCGCGCCAAATAGGAGTATGTTCGGACGTATCAGGGAAGTAGTAAGCATGTTCCTGGACTCGGGGATCAGGCAGTAAACGCAAGTGACGCAGAGAGGGCAGCGGCGCGGGCGCCGGCCCACTTGGTGACGGGAAATTCGCTGGCACGCTGGTCGGGGCGCTAACCACGACTGGCAGTGGTGCGGGCGGCGCAGCCGCCGCAGCAAAAATCGACGCCTTGTTGAGCAGCGGCGAGGTATGCGGGGTCAAAGAGCCAACGCCAATTGGCGACGCAGGGGCAGTTCGCGCGCGTTTGTGCGGCGAAGAACTCGAGTTGGGCTCGACCAAGAGAGGCTGGAACAGGTAGGGGCTATCATGGTGGCACATCCGCGACACCGCGGGCCCCAGCGAGGGCAACAGCAGGTCGTCAAACGAGCGTTTCCTGCGAACGTGGGTTTCCGGGCCAGCCGAAAAGGCAGGCGCGAAGTAGGTGGACATGAGCTAGTGCGAAGGGAGCCGAAACACCAGTGTGCGTGTGTGTACGAGTCCTGCTATACAGAGGGCGAGCTTGAGTGTGGAGCAACGACGATGGGCCTGCTGTGCCTTCGCCGGAGTAGGGGACTCTGGATCACCCAGCGTTTATATATGGGCCGCATACTTTTGCCTTGCGGTTTGCTTCTATACCTGTACATACCTCGCCTGCATTCTCCCGCTCAATTATCCGTTGGCGGCAACACCAGCAACATTCTGCGCTGCTTTCTTGAGATTTTTACCACATCTGCCATGGCTGGCTTGATCTGTTTAATTACATTTTCCAATATCAAATATGAGATGGCTGGTGTTGATTAAATAAAAGAGCTTCTTTCGTTCGGAGTGACCCACATCTTGCCAAATTCCAGATCAAAATCAATCTATACACAGACCAGGAGTTTTTAAAGAGCTATAAAGGTCCGATGAGTTGATCTGCACGGAGACGCGGATCGTAGAGAGCCAGCTTTGGATTTGGGAGAAGGGTTGAGATATGCGGAGACAGGAGCCGCGGATCATGGGAGCTGCGAGGTGGATTACCCGGCCACTAGTTTTAAACGGGCGTGGAAAACCCAGCACTATTCATCTCATCGCATGAGTACACACAGAGCTGTGAGCTGTTCAATTACAGATACAGATAGCGTAGAGAGCCGGTGATAGTCCTTGAGAGGATTGTTTTTTTGATTGTGATGAACGCACAAGCGGCAGAAACCTTGGTTAAGAACATTTTCACTTCGCTGGACGAGACGCAGTCGCAGCAGCTGGCACAGTTGGCCCGCAGCTTCCAGCCGGCAGGATGCCGGCTGGTGATTAACGGGAACCCATTTGCAGAACCAGGACTATTTCTAGATGCGTGGCAGCGCGGAGTGGTTCAGACGCAGCACTCAGTGACCGCAGTGGACTATCACGTGATTCCGGGCACTGGGTCCGCCGTTTGTAGCGTAAACGGCAAGGTGCGATTCGACGAGAGCGGGCGTGACAAGGCTGGTAATGATGCTACGGTACCGGCGGCACCGGGATCTGCGGGCGTGGGAGGTCCTGCTGCTGGAGCCGCGCCGCAGGCGCGGCACCGCCCGCTGTGGGGGACACATTTCGGAGTTTCGTTGCAGTTGGTAGTAGATGAGCGCGCATTGAGCGGCGATTTCACAGCTGCGATATGCAGCTTCAATTACAACATGGTTTTCAAGCCAGATGATACCTTAATGGCACTGTGAGCAGTTCACATGAATGAGGGTCCTATTTCAAGGGAAATGAAGGTATAATATGGGGCTTGAAGAATGAGTACAGATCTGCAAGCAAGTGGAGTGACAAGGTTTAGAGGTGTAGAATACGATTTTTCTGCCACTGAACATCGATCTGGTGCTTACGAGCGAAGAGGGTCGTATGCAGCGATATATATTCACCCATTAGAAGTGTCAATAAGAACGTAATACATTTCAATCGTGCATTCCCAGGAGTCTTGGCTCGAGCTCGGGCAGCGTTTCTCTAAGAACCCTATGTTTATTTTGAATCTTAGTTTCACAGATTTCATGTTGAAGTTTAGGTAGTGGAAAGATTAAATGATTGCTAGAATTCCGTATTAGGGAAAAAAGAGAATGCCGCATGAAATTTGCCAGATCTACGCCGATTGGGCTAACATGAATCAACCGATAGCTATGTGTACTAAACCTGTTTACAAATTAGTAGTCTCAAGCGTATAAGCTCTGGTGAATAATATTCACCACTTTACTATACATAATACAGCTGGAAGACATTTAGAAGTCCCAAGACGAGCGAATTACAATGGATAATCAATAAATCTGTAAAACAATAGCTACGTGTAGACAAAAATGCGATTCTTACTAGTTATTTCCAAACTATACAACAGCCAAAGTTCCCGCCTCTCATTGATGTTTCATGTTAGCAGGCTTTACAGTATCAGAATACTTGATATATACACATTCGGAGAATTACTACTACAATTGAAAAATCAAAGTGGTACATGCAGGGAGATGAACCTCTTGAAGAAGGATATTAGGCCTAACAGCCGAAGTTGTGAGGCTTCTTTATGGTGCAGATACGTGTTATATCACATGTTACTAATGTGTCACTAGGTAATGTGGCAATTTCGACGCATGAAGCGCCAGACACAGTATTTCCAGAACAAATACTGACAGGTTCAAAGAATTTACTAATGAAATGAGTTAAGAGGTTATTTTTAAATGACTACGCCTTCAATTACTGTAGTTGGCAGATGGTGACGTTCACGAAGACAGATTGTGTGGAAAATTCCTGCTGTCCAAGAAGGTGGATTATATTGGTGACTAACCATCGCATTCTGACTAGCGGCTTATTATCTGAAGCCAAACAGCATATTACAAGAAGAGCCAGTGGAGAGTAGTGTAAATTCACGCAGATTAAGGTTGACAACTCCAACAATTATTATACCCACTAGTACGGTAATCACTGAATTGGAACTCGTCGCTGGACAACTCATTAGATTCATCTCAAAAAAACTGATTAGTCTACGATTCGTTGATTTGCGGCACAAGACAACGAAGTAGGATTCCATATGTTCATACAGACTGACTATCAGTACACCAAGCCCTTATAAAGCCTGTGAAACACTAACACAACTTCCACATCTACGCGGGTAGACCTTGAGACTGGGATATGCAACATCTCATCGCATCATAAGCTTTTCAAAGGCCAATGCACAGCTTTCCAAAAAAGGGATAGAATATGTACTGCGGCACCATCACAAACGGCGTAAACGTCTCTGATCATTAGCGAATAGTTCTGCAGCAAGATTCAAAATGCTAAATACTACCTTTTCATGAGAATGCCTGTGCACCTCGCGAGATCATAAAATCTTTCGACTTAAGAAGCTTTACTAGGAAAGAGGGCGCGCTCCAACCGAAGAGTAATCCCACTCCCCCGTTTCTCGAAATAGGCACTAGACCAAGATTTGGTGACTTTTTGAGCGGCTTGCTTTTTTGATTTTCTTTGAATATTACAGTACTCACTGTCGACTTGAAAGTCGTTGCCTGCACTCGCTCAATGTCAATCACCGTACATGGGCGTTCCGATACGATATCGCCCAAAGCCAGGATTTCAGGATGGTTCTTTACTGCCAGATTATCATCCACAATTACATACCCCTGACTGTCGAGAAGCTTGTCATCCAAGAAACTTGAATTTGGACTAACGCCGAAAGCAAGTATGACCAGATCAACAGTCTTTGAAGATTCATCATCAAAGGTAACTTCTGTCCTATCACCAATTTGCTCCAATTTCGAAAACCGAATGTTGTTTACAACTTTGACATTAACGTCCTCTAGTTGTTTTGTAGCTTGATCGGTAACCGTGGGAAGCCAGCCCATAAGTGGGCCACTTGCTCCCGTGTAGATGAAAACACTTTTGTCCTTACCATAAGTGTACCCAATTTCGCCAGCAACCTCGACTGCCGTGGCCCCACCTCCTAGTACAATTATATCACTGGCATCTGTGATCTTCTTGTACAGGTCGCGTAAGGTATCCTTAGTCTCTTTGTAGTCGCCATCTAGCTTGAAAGCTGGGGAGTGGCTCTTTGTACCAGATGCAATCACAAGAAAGTCGTAACTAATTGTGGTATCAGATTTGGTACTGTCTTGGTATAACACTGTTTTCTGCACATGGTCTACTTTCTCCACTTTACCCAAAACAAACGTCGCCTTTCCACGCCCTAACTTCTGCAGCTTCTCTTCAACAGGGAAGAATAACTTTTCAGAGATTGCAGGCTCAACCAGCGCTCGAGGTGCTGCCACATTGAAGTACGCATGAGATGAAGATGATATCATGGTGAGACGAACAGACTTATTCGAGCCCAGGATTATTTCAGCAGCCTTAATGCCAGCATAAGAGCCACCGATAATGACGACATGAGGGGAGTTTTCCATGATGAATTGATGCCGTTGTAGCTTTAAGGATGGTAATTAGAAAGGTGTTCTTCTGTTTTTGATAAACAATTAATGTCCAAAAAAAAAAGCTCAAGAATCTATCATTTAAATATCAACTTAGACTAGGGCCACGAGGAATACGATCAATGATTAAAGTTTCAAATACAAGATTAGAGAACATCTGTAATTAATTCAATGACTAATGCTCTGAAATCCGTATCAAACGCGTTCTTGAATATTCGTAATTATCACCTAACGCGGTGACAAACAACCCTGAACGTTATTTATACCGGTAACATACGATAAGAGGAAGCCGATATTACCAATTAACCAATTAGAAGAGCTGGGACATGAACTGGCATGTTTCATAAATGCGATTCGCCGTGGGCTCTCCTGAATTATGCCTGCTGGCAGGGAACACAACCTCAAGATCCCACTAATCGCTCAGGAGTAAAATACAAAGCAATCCGTAGAATAGGCCCTTGCTAGGAATCTAATCGTAAATAATGTACTTTACTACCCCCCGTCGGCGTGCGTAAGGTGAGAACTGATAACCGTATCGAACCCAGACATATCAAAAACTCGAAGCTTTAAGCCACGTCAAATTCAAGATCTACTTGTAATGCAGTATTAGGCACTTTTATTTTTCGCCTTGGCCATCTACCGATATGTCAATGCCATAAAAAGTATTTCCCCTGCCCAACTTTCGAATTCATAAAATATTCAAATCCAGTATACTATATACAACGTTTCTTCCAATTGAAACATTGCTGATAAATACCCCACGTTCATGCCAATGTTCTCAATGATATCACAGTTGACACCATTAACTTGAGTCAAATTTACGCAGTTCAGTAGCGTTCGTAGTTCCGCACATACAGAAAAAGGCAAAACGGTTCATGAAGCCCCCATTGTCCAATAAATCGTAAGTTGAAATGGGCCTTTTTCTCTTTCACAAACGCGCGCTCCTTTCTTGGTATTTCTGCAAAGCGAATCGTTAACTGCGAGCGTCAATTCATATCTGTCTTAAGAAAGTGTTACTCCTTACGTGCTACCAAGGAGTAGATGCCGACTGAGCTAGACATGTTAAATGCTGGATGAAAGAAGATCTCCGACTGCGCCCTTCTTATACAATCATACACAACGAAAATGAGATCATCAAGGGTCCAAGGCGGAGATCTAAAATAGAAATGAGACCCTTTTTTAAAGCAATATATCTCAAGGATAGAGATTTCAGACCCCTACGAAACAGACCCAAAAAATTGTATATATTGTATCAATTCAAGCAGTGGTGGTAAATCTCGGCTTGACTAACAGAGTAAATTTCAAATAATCATGTCTTTCACGGAATCTGAACCCAAGGTGTCCAGAACATCAACAGTTGTCAGCCCTTTGCGTTGGCACTCCAACCAAATTTTGCTCTGGAGTGTTCGAGCGGGTCAATTCATTTTTTCAATAATTACGTTAGGTTTGACCAGTCGTGTAGTCGATTTCGGCTATCGAGATTCAGCAGCCGCATACGGCGTGGCAGTTTCAGTCATTTCAACTTTATATTTGATTTTGATTGTCGCCATACCTCTCAAGTTGAATGATTGCGTAGTTGCCGTCTTTATTTCCGAGCTGGTGATGATGATACTATGGTTTGCGGCGTTTGTTGCGTTAGCAGCGCAGCATGGTGGTATTGATTGTTCCACTTACAAGTCTTACTACATTACAGAGGACTGGAGTGAACCTTGTCGTGCAGCAGAAGCGGCCATCGCAATGTCATTCTTCGCCTTTTTGCTGTATGATTTTAGTTCTGTACTATTCTGGCTTAATGTGATGCGGCCAATCAGGAGCGCGACCGGTGGAGCCTGGTTTTACAAGCATGAAGGCCAAACTCTCAGCAGATGGAGCAATCTTGGCATCAGGGGAAATGGACCACCTAGTGATACCGAAGCAGGGCCAACTGTTCAGCAACCAGTTGAGCCTCACGCTAACATTTGACTTGATGAAATAAAGGTTTAGTTGAGTAACTGTCCACTTTACATATTGTTTGGATTGGAGATTTCAATCATTAATTAGCTTCAGTAATAATAGGTTTAATGTCATGTAGTAGTTTTCAAGGAGTATCTGCATAAAGCTGCAAGCAATTCACTATTGACGGATACTGGAGAATGTGGGTTGTGGAATGAATCTACAGCTTCGACGACTGAATAGTACAAAGCGAGAAGAGGCTTACAATGGTGGAACGCGCCTGTGTTGAATAGAAGCCATAGCAGCGATAAGGGTAGTAAATGTTATGTAAAATGAGGAACGATAACCATACTTCTGGATCATTATTATTCTGTACACTCCCTTTGAGAAGACTGTATGTAATCCAGTGGGTCATCCATTGTGGTCAAGCAACTCAAAACCAGAAAAAAACCACAAAAATATGTCCACACAGTCTAATAGCTGAACACTTAGAAATATCATATCCATCGATAAGCTTAATTTGTAATAACAGATGCATGGCACTCGAAAAAAGAGAGATATAGGGTGCAATGCAGCTCCTGTTTTCTAACACAATGATCACATATACAAAGTTAGACTAAGAACGTTGCAATGGGAGGAATATATTCATTTTGCCAATCCCCTTGATCTCTAAACTAGAAATATGTATTAATCTTCAAGTATAGTTGTGGATGGAACTCTTCATGAGGCGACTTTAAATCATACTTAACCTATAAATGCTTAGTCACTATCATTCTGTACCAATATGTCATTATGCAATCTGTTGTTTAGCATGGACGCACGCAGACTAAATCAGAGGGTGGAATAATTCTGGAAGTGAAACTTTCAAAAAATTACCAATTTTCGGTATTGGAGAGACTCACCACTTTTACCGCTTTCAACTTGGTTTCCCTTTTCAAGACTACCTTGAGTCGTCTGCTAAAAGTTTCTTGATTGCGCTAGCTAAGGCTTTCATGAAACAGTGATTGAGTAGTGTGGTTGATAGTGACTGTAAACTTCTTCAAGTCGGTGGTCTAGGCTACTACAAAGTAGAAAAAAACAATCGGAAATTGCGCGTCATCGTAAGCTGTCGATAACAACAAGGACCGCTCCCAACACCCAAAAAAACACTAGCCGACATGCCCGAATTTGTCTGCCGCCCAGGTCATTTATCATATCATCCATAAGGCCAGAAGCAGGCTGATTTCCGGCATCTTATGAATGCGGATGTCATCTTGATGTCGTTTTGAACAATTTACTTTGTATAATTCATCTCCCAACTGAACATTATCAAGTGTCGCACGCCTTACACAATATTTATGTGCTCGCGTCGAAATAAGCTATTGGTAGCTAAAATTACTACAATGACGAGGGTAAGATAGATACATGACGCACCGAGTATCAAGGATCAAGCTCTTAGTGTAGTGCAGCCTTCCAAAGGTCTTTGTCTATCGGCCTGTTGGATTTTCTTTCACGTACATAATGCAACAAGTGATTCTCGGCGGCTATTGCTATCATGAAAAATATAAAAGCCATTGACATTAGATTTATGGGATGATACACTCTTGAAAATACTCAAACAGTCTGAGGATTAGAGTTTGTGACACTCCTATTCAAGATTGCATCCATCTTCCTACGAGAGCATCCTGCAATGAGATGCAAAGTGAAAAAGGAGGCTATTTCTAAACTGCGGGCAGAACAGAATTAAACCCCTTTCACTCCTGACCCCAGCGGCTAATTTCAAGACCTCAAACAATAACCGTTCCAAGAAATCCCGCTATTCTGAAGTCTAGCCGTACATGTGAGATACAATTACACGAGAATCCCTTCAATACAATATGACTTTAATGGGATCAAGAAAACACCCTTGCTCTTAATGGCTACATTCTTACGTCCCTGAAGCTTCTAGTTGGACGCCACCAAGGCTGTTTTCCCCTTTGTTTTCAACTAAACGTATGCCGTGAACGAAAATCAAACCGTACTGAGCGATCCAATGGTTACCAGTAACAACAGAAAACCACGTGAGCCAATTAGTCACATGATACCGGAGATACTCGGCGTTTTCGACCGGAGATTTCAGATCTGAAACCTTTTCCCCGATGTGCTTGTTTGTTTCTTTTTTACAGTCGCGTCCTGTCGTTTACGGCACACTCACACAGGGTCTTTCCGAGCAAAACTCAGCTCAGTACTGCAGCGGCAGTTGTTGGACAGAACCAAGCGCCGATGAGCAAGTGGTGCGATGCTCTTAACTGTTGCGAGGAGCACCATCGTCGACCGTGCGCTTATATGCGTGCCCAGCTCAGAGTACAGGCAGACGGAAATTGGTCAGAAGACGAATAATGCAAGACGCAGTTCGATGTGACAACAGCAGCGAGACGAGTGAAGGCAAGCACAAAGCAGTGCCGTGCACGTTCGGTTATGTCTACGTCGAAACTTTTCTCGCAACAGGCTCTTTTCTGTTGGGAAACTTAGTGTGTCATGGTCAAGATCATTAGTGAAATTTCGGCGTGCTAATGTTGGAGAAGTGAGCCGAAGATGCGAGGTATATAAATGACGGAGAAGCGGGGCCAGGGAGCGCTAGGGGGTTGTAGTGTTGGGTCAACTACTTCACATACCGTTCTCGTCAGTCACTTATCGATATGTTAGCAGTGGCGAAAACTGGACCACTTGCCGTGGCGGCACTCTGCGCTCTCGTCACATTTATTCTCACTATTATCGCGACTGCAGGATCGCACACCAATAGCTCGCCAATTAATCACGTGTACATGGGTGAGGCCGACATCTCTCGTATCAATGTTACCAAAGTCATCCCCGAGACTGGGCCCGTGCTGGAAGTACTCGCAGGACTGGCATCGTCCCCCAACGCTTCTGCAAACTCATCCGACGCTATTTTTGACGCTTTAAAGCGCGTCTCATATACCCCCGCTCTTAAACCCCTTTTGACTTTACTAGGCGACTCCCGCAATGTGTCCAACACGGTGGGTGCGCTTGCCGGCGTGGCTCCAATGATCGCCCACACCGACAGCTCGTCTTCGTCGGCCTCTTCCGCTCAATTGCAACAGCTGACACAGCTGTTACAAAGCTCCGATAACGTGACCGGCACAATCACGGGCCTCTTGGCGCTAATACAGACTGCACAGTCCGCAAACGCTACCCAGCAACGCCAAGTATTTGCGCTCTTGAGCGATTCCCGTAATGCAACCGCCTCTGTTGATGCTCTTGTCGTGCTCGACAGCCAGAATGCTACTCAAAAGGCTCAGCTTGCTCCTGTGCTCACGCTCTTCCAGCAGTCTTCCAATTCTTCTGCCACGCTCAGCGCGCTCAGCACTTTGATGGCTGCCAATCTTTCTGCGTCCTCCGCGGCCCCCATCCTCACCGCAGTTCAAAACTCCGATGAGTCTATCTCCGACACTTTGACTGCACTCGCGGCGGCCGCCCCCTCCGACGCCGCCCGTGCTCCAATCCTTGCTTTGGGTTTGTTATTCAATAACACCCGTAACGCAACTCAGACGCTCACCACTTTGAGCAGCCTGCTTCAGAACAACGTGACTTCCTCTCCATCGGCACGCTCCTCCTTTACTGCGCTCACTTCACTCTTCACAAACGCTTCTAATCAAACTCTTGCACTCACTTCTGTCGCCAGCTTCGCGAGCTCTGCCAGCAATGCCACCACAGCTCAGCTTTCAGGCTTGCAATCGATCCTTGACTCTACCACAAACACAACTGGTACTTTAACCGTGTTGCAGCAGGTGAGCTCCTCCAATGCTACTATGCCCAGCGCCAGTCAACTTGTCCCGGTTATTGCACTCTTTGACAACTCCAAGAACTCAACTGTCGCTGTGCAGTCCGTGCTTGGACTCACGCAGGCCATTTCAGCAAATAGCACCGCATTCACTCCTCTGTTGCAGATCCTATCTACAACCAAGCTTGGCGACACCTCCATCACGCGCAGTACACTAAACTCTTTGATGCCTATGGTTATGGACAACCTTAACGTCAACTCCCACTACCGTCTAGCTATTTTCACACTCTGCCGTGGTCTCAGCAACGGCAAGATTCGCCAATGTAACTCGCCACATGCGGTTCAATCATTTGTGTTGAGAGACATTTTGTATGACGAGTTGGAGTCTTCGGACTTCAAGCCTTACATGCAAGCGCTGGACGTGCAGAAAAGTGACATGTACCTGGAAGGTAAGCTGCAACACAAGGAAAAATCCTACGTTCCCGCCGTCCGTGCCGTGCTCGCCTTCAACCTCTTAACCATCATCCTCTCCTTCTTCTTGCTGATTGCCGTGCTGATGCTCATACTCAAAAAGAACGCTGCCAGCAAGACTCAACGCGTCGTACTACTCTGTGCTAAGGGTCTGGCATTTTTCGTCTTCCTGTTCTCGCTCCTGTCTGCTGCTATAGTCGCAGCGTTTGTCGGAATTATTAAACGCGACACATACACCGACGACTATAATGTCAAGTTCACCACCGGGTCTGCCTATGCGGGTCTAATGTGGACCGCCTTTGTCTTGGGACTGTTTGCATTCTTGGTGTTGTTCTTCGTTAAGTTCAACACCAAAAAGGATGATTTGGCAATGGCTGATCTCCACCCAGCTGCCGCCACCAGCTCTTCCGATGAAGCCTATACGGAGAAGCCCACAAACAGTGAGGCCGTAAGCCCTCACATTTCCTGATTGTTTTGCTAGCCCAACGGTAAACAGGTGCTAATTTTTAATTAATATTGTAAGTTCTTAAGAAAAGTTGTTGTTTTAATCACTAATTATATTTGCTGTAGAGTGAGTGATTCACAGATGTCGTATTTGACTCCCGGCATCAGTAGACCTTGACATCTTATGCTTGTCATCGCTATTTCACCGCCAAGGGCTGAATACCTGTTACTTAATCAGGGTCCTTCCGTACTTTATGATAAACTTCAAGAAGGATACATGAATACTACTACTAAGAGGAATAGATTATCGCGCTAGCCAGATAATCATAACGCTTGAATAGTCCTCATTCAATTGCTATTTCTCACTGTCTAGCTGCTAACACTCATCGTTTTTTTACTCGTCACATGTGACCTAGCTCAAACCAGCAGTGGAGAGCGGCCACGAAGCTCAAAAGTATCTATGTCCAAATGTATCTATCTACCAAAAGTGTGCTTCGAAACTGTAACGATGAGATTCGTTCCTTCCTTACTTCTCTATTCCTTCTCTACTACTAACGGTGTTGTTCTACTCTAAAATCGCCAAGTACGGTGAGATAGAGTCCCTTTTCCCCGCCTTTTTTTGGAGATGATCTTGTCCAGGTATAATAAGAAGCCCTGACATGACCTAAAATAAAGTTGTGATGATGTATTGCACCGTTGCAGGCATATATATATAATACAACATAGATGAAAAGAAGAACCAAAACTGTTCGAGCTGCACCATCACATACCTAGCACATAACATTTAACCGCTACTGTTCAACATGATTCAGTTTTACAGGCGTCATCGCCTAAGAATTCTGAAAACAACATATGTGCTGCTAATTCTGACAATGTTCCGGAGTTTGCAAGCAAGACCCAAAATACCGCGAAACGAGGACCGACTGGACCAGTCACGATTAAAGAATGGGCAAGAAAAGGTAAACGCGCTTCTGGATCCTGCCGCAGACGGTGAGGTGGATTTAGAGTCTGACAATCAATCTGTAAGCAGCAAAAGCAGTGAAACTCAGCCGCAAGTGTCAGCACTGCCGCTGCGTTCTAGTTTTCTTTTCAAGCTAATCGTCAAAAACCGCAAATGCATGGCTCTTTTTCTAGTGCAGGCTGTTTTGTTAGTGGCACGTACGGTGTTGTCTCTACGTGTGGCAACTCTAGACGGTATATTAGTGTCCAGGCTGGTAAAAGCCGAATACAGCAAGTTTTTACAGGTTCTACTAGGCCAATGGATGGTACTAGGAATTCCAGCCAGCATCATTAACTCCCTGATACACTATACCACGCGTCTATGTGCAGTCACCGTTAACCGCATTATATCCACATACCTCCTGGATCGGTACATGTCTTCACATCATACATTTTATGCTGTCAACAGCATGCCCAACGGAGGAAAGCACTTGGCCTCGTATAATCCCACTGTCGGCGTCAGCGAAGACACCGAGGAGCTGGCCCGTTCGGACCTATCAGTGCAGTACCTCACCCGCGATGTTGGCGCGTTTTCCTACAACCTATCTGTGTTATTAAATCAGCTTTTGAAACCAACTCTTGATCTGTTGCTATGCTCTTTCAAACTTGTTTCGAGCGCAAACAACAGCATGATGGGCGAAGGAACGCTGGTCCTGGGCATTATTGTTCACTTTAGTAATTTAATGCTGAAGATGATTCAGCCAAATTTCACAAAACTCTCCATTCAGCGAACACATTTAGAGGGTCTATTCAGGAGTTTACATTCAAAGATACACTCTAACAATGAAGAGATTGCTTTACTCAAGGGACAATCGACAGAATTGTGGAATCTGGACTACAAATTCTACCAGCTTGCTATATTCCTCAACAAAGAGCTTAAGCTTCATTCCATCTACGATTTTGCCACGACATTCATAATCAAGTACACATGGGGTGCGGCAGGTTTGGTTTTGTGTTCAATTCCTATTTTCTTCCAAAAAGAACATAGCCAGGATATCACTGCGGAATTCATTACCAATAGGCGTCTTCTATTAACAGCATCATCATCGATAGGAAGGTTTGTTCAGCTCAAGAAGAGTATTCAACAACTTCGCGGAGTATCTTTGAGGCTTCGCCAATTTGACAACAGGCTAGAAGCACCTCATGATTCTTCAAAGGTAGAAGAGGCCAATGCTTTGATAAAATTCGACGATTCTAAAATCCAATTCATCAATATTCCACTTGTCACACCAACATTACAAGTATTAATCCCGGAGCTCAATTTTGAGCTAAAACATGGAGATCATCTTCTCATAATTGGTCCCAACGGTTGTGGCAAATCATCTCTCTTCCGCGTCTTGGGAGGACTGTGGCCCGTAATGAAGTCCTTCACACACCCAGAGAAATTATCGAAGCTCATCATGCCTCCAAGGGTGGGTCCTCATGGAGAGAAACCCATTTTCTACTTGCCACAGAAACCATTTATGGGCAACAAATTCACATTCCGTGAGCAAATCATTTACCCAGATACAATGGACAAATTCGATTTGAAATACGGAGGAGATCATGCCAAGGGAGATGAAGTGCTAATCGAAATTTTGCACGTTTTGGAGCTTGATGACCTTCTGACTGAAAATATGTCTAGAATTATGGCTAGCTACGCGGACAAAAGCAATAAAGACTCCGAAGTCACAACGCAGCAGGCTTTTGAAGTGGTTCGAAATTGGGCAGAAGAGCTCTCTATTGGAGTTCAGCAAAGGCTTGCAATGGCTAGAATGTATTATCATAAACCCAAGTTTGCAGTCCTCGATGAATGTACGTCAGCTGTATCTCCACAAATGGAACAGAAAATGTATTCACACGCTCAACAACTTGGAATTTCGCTGATATCAGTTTGTCATCGCACGACCCTGTGGCATTTCCATAATTATCTCTTGAAGTTCGACGGTAAGGGATCGTATGAATTCGGACATTTTGACCCGCAACAGAGACTCGAGGATGAAGAGAAGTTGATTGAGCTAAACACCAAGTTGGAGAAGGAAGTGCCACTTTGGTCTAAACGGTTAGAGGAGCTTATTATTGCCAAAAAGTCTAATGTTTTGCGAAAATCCCAAACCAATCTCACCTCCCTTGCTAGTCACAAAAACCTGCTACTGAGTTCAGCACCCTCAGCTCGATAGTCCACGGATCAACTGTCAGAGTACTTCATCTATGGTCCCTTTGAGGGCCAATTATTGGAATTGGACATTTTCATAAGTGAATCATAGATTACACTTGAGAGCGAATGTTGAGCTCTCGGTTGCCTTTTCAGATGGGATGGGATTCAAAAATTGTTTGGCTTGAAGAGAAAGGCCATATCGAAGCAAAAGTGCCAGAAGTTTCACCTGAAAATGCGAATACTTTAGGTTAATGAGCGCCGCGACAACATCATCAGCGGCATCTATTACTGATTGTAGGTGTGGTCTGCAAGGAAAAAATAGCTTTGAGCTGAGGGTGTTAATGTCACATGTAACATATCGTCAAGCTAGGCACAGCGGTTATACTTCACAATATCGCATTAGTCGCCTCATGCGAGCGAAAAGCGTACGTTGCGAGTAAATTTAAGATCTTCCTCAATAACGCTGCCTATTAGAGATCCGTCAGATCCCAAAAATCGAAATCAAGACCCCTTCAAGTGAAATATTGGCGACAAGTTTTTATTCAACACCTAATTGAGGTTGAAACGCAGTTCACACTCAGAGAAGAATGACGCATAGCTAAGTTTCGATCGGTACAAATTGGTGGCCGTTTGAAAAGTATTTTGTGTGTATCCTTGAAATTTTGCCTCTTGTATTTAGTGTGACTAGATCTGCTAATCCGATGATTCCGAAGAATTATTTGATGCTTGGATGACAACATCGAATTTTAAGGTCAATAACAAGACCAGTAAAAAGAGCAAATTGTTTAATGGAGATATGGAAGGTCCGTTCCATCAAGTTACCAAAGTTGCAGGATTTTACATCTCAATGAAAGTGAGTGGTTCTACACGAATACTTTGACTTCATTTTCGATGAAAGATTTGTCCCCCGGTTCAGCAGCAGGCAAGCCAAAAACTAACTGGCCCTGAACAGCCCAATCGTCCCTAGCTGCACCCTCAGGTAAAGCTGCAGCAACTAATTCGTTGTAATGTTGTAGATGACCACCCAACCCGAGTTTTTCTAGAGCCGCCCAAGTAGAAATCTGGGCGGACCCTGATGAGTGTGCCACGAGCTCTGGGAACATATGGGCCACAGCAGGGAATTGTTGCTGCATTTCCTTGGTCTTGGCATTGTCCACTAGAAAAACGACAGTTCCAAATGCCTCGTCCCTAACAGACAGCGGTCTTTTTTTGAGACCCTCAAAGGGAACTGTATTGTACACGTGGTCCCACACTGCTCTATGGCTTTCGCCGGTTAAGATCACTGCACGATTTCCTTGCGAATTGAACGAAGTTGGTGTGTGCTTGATAATTGTCTGCACTATATCAGTGATATCTTTGATGTTGGTAGTTGCGGGAAGTTCTGGTTTCAGAGCGTAGATTGTGCGACGAGCAACTATAGCTTCGAGTAAAGGCGCGACAGCTGAAGACATTTTGACTGAATTGAGTAGTTGAACAACTTGGTTTGATTATAATCAAGATTTAAAGAGACCTTTTGACCTCTTCGAGGCAAAGCAGTTTTTATAGTTGACGTACGACTTTCATGTAGATACACCCAAGAATCATTCGTAATCTCCCTTCTTCATATCTTAACGTCTCATTTGTAATCTCATTCTTACGTCCTTCATGTGCGATTTGTCACGTTACTAAGACATTACAAAACTTTGGCTTCTCTGTCTTTTTCAATGATATCAAATGTCTCGAACTAGTGTCCAGAAAAGCCATTTTCACAGGTTATGGTGTTGAGGGTGGTGACCGGTTCTGTAGTGTATGCTGATTAGAAAACGCCTACATTAAATGTTTTTATAATATTTCCCTGGTGTTAGAGATAGGTTACTGTACAATATTGTCGTGGTTAAGTCCAGGTCGATTGAGATTCATCAACTAGTAGCACTTAAGAAACTGATTGCCTACAGATTTATATACCATGGAAAACTTTGACATGCAATGATTGATAGATAGACAGACTCATTGAAGACTCTCAATATGTTGTGATGCTTTCCAGAAGAAGATTTATGGCTTGTTATACAAATTCGTATAAAGTGCTATCAAGATCCATCGGCGGCTAATATGATCAAGAAAAGTATAAAAGGGGAGAAAAAGCCAAGCAAAGTTCACAAGCTCTTGCCAAGTCATAGCAGAAAGTAATATATTTCATTAAGTTGAGTGATATAATTGTTCCGCACATATGAAGGCGACAGCCAGCTCTGAGCCATTAAACATCGTGTTCGTCAAAGCTTAAGCATGCCAAATAACAATAATACCCTACCTTCTGAAAGCCTGCCTTTGAAATTGATTTGGATAGAAAGAAATGCTTCGAGATTTGCCAAATATGTATGGATATCGCTCCAAGACCCAGAGCAATATGTGCAACATGCTAGCGGCGATACAAAAGCTGTCACACCTTTCTCAAAAACATAAGTCACAGGAATATGTAGTCCCGGAAACTCAAGAAGCAAATGATAGACACTGAAGCGGTCAGGCATAGAAGCGAGATTAGTTGGACCTCAATACTGCAGCAGACTAAATTATCGTAATTAGTGCCTTAGAGGTTTTCTGAGAGAGAACGCAGGGCCAGAGCTTGTTAGACCAGTTACATGAACCCTCATGAAGTGAGATGCACCTCAAGCAATGGCACTACGTGGAAACCACTTCTTCAGGGCAACCTGTGTTACGCGAGAATGAAAAGGATATATACGTCGAACACCCTCTAGCGTGCTATCAAGGAAAGTCGAAGATTTTAGGGAAGCAGAGGGGAAGAGTATACCTCACATCTCAGAGGATCATTTACATCGATGATGAAGCACCAGCGCTACAATCAGTGGCTTTGGAATTGGACGATGTAGCTAGTGTGGAGTACTCATCAAAGTTCTTGAGAAAATCGGCAAGATTAATTCTGTTTCTCAAGGATGCCCTGGAGAACGAAGGATCAAAAACTCGGCATAGTGAAAATAGATCAGTCAAGAAATATCGATGGACCTGTCCAATATGTGAAGCTTTGAATGAGAGCACAGGGTATCCCTCTTCTGACGGGACGTCGTTGATTCCCTGCGAGAACTGCGGAATAACACCAGATTTTGATATGATTGAGAATTCTATTACCGCCGTGGTTGATACATCCGCACAACCGGCTAGCATTGCCTGCTCTGCATGTACTTACCTAAACCCTATAGCATTGAGAAATTGTGAGATGTGTGGCAATAGGCTTCCGGTGAAAGAGGGGGCGCTGGAAATGCCGTCTCCCCCTGACAAACGAGTAAAGATCGAATTAGAATCCAACGATGGTTTATCCGAGGATAGTAGGATCTTTGTGCAGCTCAGCTTTCGCATGTCTGACGGCGTTCTCTTCTCTCAAACAATCTCTGAGCTACTAGTGACGCAAGAAAGGGCAAAGGTTGAGAAAGTCTACAATAAGGGTGCGAAGCTACTGAACGGAAGCGATATCAAACCTTCAAATTTCAACAAAATTTTTGATTCCGATAGCAAGCTGAACCGCGTTGGAATCTCGAGCCTGGAGAAATCTCAGGAGAATAAACTTATCCACAATGATATAATGCTCAACAACGCGCTTTCAGATTTGAGCAGTTTAATGGCTCTGGCATCAGATATCGAAAGACTCTACAACAACATGGATAAACCCGAGCAGCAAAAGGCATCCCCTATCCTCACAGTCGACAGAGAGAAATTTTTAACCAAAGAGCTTTTTATTGAAGAAATATCAAGAGAACTGCATGGTTTCATTATGACAGAATTTCAGGAACAAAAACAGAAAGAGGGCGTCATTTTAATCACCTTGGTTGATATCTATGCACTTTATAACAAGGCTATGCGCATAGGCTCCGGATTAGTGTCCCCTCAAGAACTGCGAGAGGCATGTGAAAAATTTGAAAAGATTGGACTCACAGATTTACAACTTACGAGAATAAATGGTCGTGTTTTATGCGTTTCATCCGGGGATTCTTTTGGGTTCATAAAGCAGAAAATACTGGATATTACAGCCACGGCTCCAGGTGCTGATTTACTACAGCTAAGCAAAACGCTAAATGATTCCTACGCAAACTCTTGGACCGTAGGAATTATAATGGAGGCGCTAAACAATTGCGTTAATGAAGGAAAGCTTTTGATAGACGAGCAAGTTACGGGTATTCACTATTACCTTAATTATGACTGGAAAATATAGAACATGTAAACTTGGCCCCATATGCTAATTGTGTTTTACTGTTGATGCTGTGGCGAAGAATCTAAAGTTGCGTCGCTATTGGAGGAAACCAGCCTTGGTAGCGAATCAATCTCTTGTACAACATATTCTTTCTCATCCATGAATGTAGTATCTTTACTATCGGTGTTGAAGGATCCTAAGTAATTCAAGAGCTTGTCTCGGTTCTTGACCATAATGTCCATAACAGGTTTAGACTTGCGGGGATTTGCGACGAAGACTTTGAATATGTTAAAAGAGCCAATCTGCAAGTTCTTGGATCGATCACTCAGCAAGACCATAATGAGCTTCAGATTATCTGGAGAGTTGATGTACGTTGTTAACAGTTGGTTATAGGCCCTGATCATGATAAGTGAATGCAGGAGTTTAACACTCTGTCTTTTGGTGACATAATTCCCATGGGCCATGAGTTTGTTGATCTTTTCTATGAATTTTTGAAGGTTCACCGGTTGACTAAAAAACTCAGTGGATACCAACTTATGATGCACTGTAAATAATCCTGTAAGGATTTGGAGACTCTCGGTACTGATTTCAAAGGAGCCCCCCCTTGCGAAATCGAAAAAGATCCACAACTGTGGGTCTCGAAGCATCATTCGACACAGCTGCTCATATTTGAGAGACTCCAAGATGATTGACCCCACTTTAAGAAAAAGATCGCTCGAGTTCGCCTTAGAGAGTGCCATTTCCGGCGCTCTTAACATAAGTGAAACAGTTTTGGGTTTTGTGACCAGGTAATCGACAGTCACGAACTTGTTATCTCGAGAGTGTCGTAAACATGTTGCGAATATGAGAGCAACGTCTTTTCGTGCTTCAAACTCGAGATCGGGCAGGTTGACGAGTAGATCGTGGAGTATGTCTAACTGGTAGATTGCCGTATACAGCTCATCTAGGACATCAGCGCTAGGCTCAGGTTCAATATCTCCCATTAAAAAATGCTTGATCCCTGTTAGATACTTGCTACAATCATCTTGGACTTTTCTGCGACTATCATTTGTTGACGTGTGTTCAAACTTGTTCAGTTGTTCGGAAAGGAGTTTCGCATAATCAGAAGCGGTTTTAGGAGTTTTTTTCCACCAAAAGGCCATATCTTGTCAATATTATGTCAACGAACCAAAGTGTAGCCTTCTAATAGCCTCACAGTTTGATGTCAAGCAGTGATTAACCTCTACGGACTTGGTCTAAGTACAAAACTAACATTTACTAACCTTTTGTTTATGTTCTTATGTACGAATAGATCTCGTCAGCGCCTTTTCATTTATTACAGTCGCCACGGGGAGTGTGAACACATCTACTATACGTTGTACCCGAATTCACGATCTGTAGAAGCTTTACTGTGATAGTCCAGATTTCAACGCCTCTCTTCGGCTCAATTTTAATCAACGTAACTCAGTAGTTTTAATTATTTGGAAGCCTTTTGGTTTCAAACTTATTCTCATGTGAAATAACTACTCTTCTGGTGTTCACAATCATTGGAAAGTATCATTACGCGGTCTTTATTTTATTGGGCCTGGTGATTTACTAGGGTCATGTCTTCAAGTGTTATTTGTTCCATGCTAAACAACTAGGCTAAAGAGATACCCTAATTTATTCGGTTTGAAATAAAATATTCATAAGCTGATACTCAATGTTACGAGTGCTAAAGTTAGAATAGTGAGTAATTTTGCTTCACCACGAAATACCTTTTTCTCAGTTTGCAGTTACAGGTATTCTCGTATATGCGGCTAGATCTTAATAAAATGAGTTCAAAACTGGGGCTGAGTACAAGTATGGGTACTTTCTTTCTCTTGATTACGTTTGTGATAATGAGGAGAACCTAGAGCGGAATTTACAAACCGACTCTTCTTGCGCATAAGCAAAGGCGTAGATTCACTACTAGATGTCTTGAGGCTGATCAATAATTTTTGCTTTATGCGACCGAAATACCCAAAAGAGGTCGAGGTCCCTAGCATTTCAACTACTCCCAAGGAAGCACGTGATGGTAGTGTTGAGGCGAGTCTTCATCTTCAACTGAAAGCTTGTTGCTTTCAATGCCTACCTTTCCATGAAAAATTTGCAATTTCACTTAGTCTAAGAGTCAAGTCTTGTTCCTCAACCATCGGTATTTATACTATTCTCTGAGTCGACTTATTTAGACGAGTATGGATCTTCAATTGAAAGCTGGTCAATAAAATTTGTTTGCTTTTCCGTAGTGAAGTGATCTCTTTTATGTGTAGATGATGGTTGTAATTTTCTCTTCGTGATCCTTTGAGACCGAGTTTAATTTTTGTTCCTCGATCAAATCACTGGTATTCGTACAAACATCTAAGTCGATACTTGGTCCCTGTTTTAAGGTAGAGGCTGCTCCGATTGTGCGATTTTTCCTCATCTAAAAAGCATGGTCCCATATCCCCGAATTTTGATCCTACATCTCTTACTTCAATGTATACACCAGTCCCAGATCACTTTGTACTTATTTGACATTATGTTAGTTGGCACTATCTAAGGTCATACGTCTCAGCTGCGATCTTTATATTCTTGCTTATGACACAATAGAATATAATGCGAATATTTGATAAGCTGAGTTCGGCAGCCACAGCTGTAGACCTTGCTTATTGATTTATATAATATTGAGGCGAGTCTGAGTCTTCAATAGAAAGCTTCTCAATTCCAGTTTCAACG